>JAODUE010008013.1:0-29116 GCA_027564755.1 Amblyopsis hoosieri
CACGTAGAATTAAGGCAGTTCTGAAGGCGAAAGGGGGTCAAACACAGTATTAGTATGGTGTTCCTAATAATCCTTTACAGTAGGTGAGTGTATACACACTGTATATATTAGGGATGCACCGATCAATCGGAAGACGATCGGAAGAAGATTATTTACCTTTCTAATGGCCGATACGGAAAAACGATCTTTGTTGTCAAATAAATGGATACATTCACCATTAATTTAGCCTTTTCTTTATTTCATAAGTTTACCAGAGACAGCTCTGACGAATATTTAGCTCTGTAACGTGTGAACAACATGCAGCCTGCAACTCAAATAACACAGCAAGCGAGTGACAACCGTGCAATACAAAAGCTCTGCACTGCACATTTCACTTCAATCACCTCAGAGTACATGACGAACTGCACAGACGATAGCCTGATTTATGCTTCAGCCTGATTTATGCAGGTCTGCGTTGTTACTCTAATGGCATGTGTACGCTGACGTGCTCAGTAGTTAGTTGTGTGGCCCAGTTGCATTAGAATTGTTTACTGAGCATGTGAAGCCCCAAATATAAGAAATATAATATAACAAAAATAAGAAATTATGTCTGGTAAATTGAGTGTAATTGGAAATGAGCATAAGCAATATGTAGCAAATCTTAGTTACACAAACATTGACCATCATGGGTCTATTTATAGAACAACGCTGTTTGTATTTTCGCTGCCTGAACATCAGGAAAGTCCCCTAGTCGAGTTGGTGAACTGATGTTGTAGTCTCATCTCGGTTAATGTTCGATGTAAAAAATGAATTCCTGTGAATCTCTTAAGATAGAACTACACCGAAGCGATTTTCGCTCGTGCGCGTGAGAGCGACTGCTTATCAACAGAAATCGCAAGGTCGCTGGTCCTTGGACTCTTTGGTGTAGCCGCTGGACCGACCGCTCCTATCAACCGAAACGAGCACTCCATCAACTTTTTCTAGGGATTCAAAATTTTAATCAGCAGCGAGAGGTGAAGGAAATCGCTAGCATTTCCACCAATCAGAATCTAGGTAAATGATTTTCAAAGTAAAAAACACAAAAACATGGAGAATGGAGAAACATTTATTTTTCAGCAGCCCAAAAACAAGTAAACTGTTCACTGTTTGCATTTCAAAATGATACCTCCAAATCAGGGCAAATGGATGGATTTGCGCCGTGTTGCTCGCCTGTTTATGTGTCATATGACTCCTTCATCTTCTCTTAATTAAAAAATGTTGAATTAACAATAGGCATAGAAAGGCCTACATATGATAACGCAAGCACTAGGCTACTATATTTTGGTGTCAATGTTGTAGTTCGCTCTTTACTAGCTGTCAGTAATAGTCCCGCAACTTGTTGCTGTTTTCTAAGAGGGAATCGTTATGAATGTTGCATTACCTCTGGATCTGTTCTTGTGAGAGTTTCTTCAAAATGTTTACCCAGTTATGTCCCATTGTATATGACAGGTACCACGGTCCACCTTCGCTTGACATTAACCCCCTCCAGGTAAAACCTTTTTTGCCAGAGAATGAATAGTGAGCCATATTGTATACCAGTTCCCCTCTTTCTGTGACATTTTAATTCATGTACCTTACTGCGATCTCCCCGGGGATATCCAGGCCTTTCTCATTTATTGATATTTATGGTGTGATGTCATACGGGTGCAGGCACTGTGACAGCTCACTCTACAAAGCGCCGTGCGGATTGTTTGCTGCTGTGCGCAAAGTAATAATGTATTTGTCATCCTCTGCCAAACGCTATGAACTCTGACGTTCATCTTTCTGTCCCACAAAACAAAGGTATGCCCTACTTCTCTATGACATGTATTAGAATATAGCCTCATCTCATATTCTTGTTAAAACCTATACTATATACAGTACTATATATACAACATATATACTGTATGTAAAGGTTCAAATTAATTAGTATCGTCTTTCTCTTTGCAATGTTGTAATGCTTTGTGGTGAAACATGAATGTGACAGAAAACAAATGTCATGCCAACGATGGGAGCATATTAAACCCTCCATAATGCATGACACACAGTAGAAAACTGTATTAAATCCCAATATTTCATTTGTGCACACTAAATATTCAATATGGGAAGAAGATGTTTGCTATACGTTATCAAACTTATAGCATCTACTTTCTTCTGCAGTCATGTTTACACAGACTCAAACATGTTCCTTAAAAATAGGGAAAATGTGTTTATTCTTTTCTTTGACTCCACTTAACTGACTTGGTCTATAGAAAGTTTGTTATTTGTGTGTGTGTGTGTGTGTGTGTGTGTGTGTGTGTGTGTGTGTGTGTGTGTGTGTGTGCGTGCATTCATGTTTGAATTCATGGGTGGGGCACCTTCCATAGCCTGTAACATAATTCAAGTGAGGCAGCTACATCCGAAAGGAATCTATGAATTCCTGGAAAGAATAAATACATGGCTATTTATAGAGCCACTTAAGAGGTACAAGTTTGGCAGGGTGCATTAGCCTCTAACAATAGTTGAAAGGAATTTTCTGGAGTGGAATGATGGAAAAGATGGTTTGAAGCGTAATGGCAGCAGTGGTGAAGATGTCACAGAGACACTCATCCATATACAGTATGTTTATATATATACACACATTCATTTTGCATTGCGCCTAGAATTAATCTCTCTAAAGAAAAATTCATGCACTGTCAACAGAAATGAGCATCTCCTCCGTGACTCTCTCTCGGGAGATTTGGTCTAATCACTTGAATACATTAGATGTGATTGCTCACATTTTGTGCAGATACATCTTTCCTCTTGCACATCTCATAGGCATAATGACTGAAGACAATTATATTTGGTGGCTGAAAGGGAGAGATCCGACAAAGTGTCTCCAATGGAAGCTATTATTTGAAGCCGGGCAGTGGCATCAGGGATGCATGTTGCATGTTTGGATGGACTGGGGGTGTCTTGTTCAGATAAAATGTTCATATCCTGCCCCGCTCCCTTCATTACAGCCTGGAATAAACATTAATTGGTGGAACTGGGAGTAAAGCTGTGCGGTGACCATCTATGGCTTCTCCTGCTGAAACACAGCCACAATGGATGTCACAAAAATGATAATGCAGTTTTGTTCTTGTGACAGTTTGTAAAGAGAGAGAAGAAAACGGCAAACAAACGAAGGACAAAAAACAGGACTAATTTACAGTATATATACTGTATATACAGTATACAGTACACACTTTCTTGGCACTACTGTAGTTGGTAAACACATTTTTGATTCATTTTTTAAATACATTCCCATATACTACTAATTTTCATCACAGCAGAAGCTAGTCTAATCGCTTAAAACCTTTATAACTGACTGGGGTCTGTTCCTGATGCATTCTAATCTAGTCACTTGATTAAAGTCAAAACTCTTATAAGATCAACATGCTGAATTCAAAACAATTCACGTTTATATTCAGTTTTTTCACATTCCTGGTGAGACCTGGTGACATAACCTCCTAGCCGCTCTATGACAATACATTTATGATATTAAACATGATATTTATGATGTAAAAAATGTAATGGCAGAGAATGTTCTGATGACTTTATCAGTATTGCCAGGAGTGGCCTTGGCTTATTGGTTCTAGGAGACAACACACAGCATCACATTACCCTAATTGAGTCTTTGCAGGGAGTACTTTGGTCTATGTACTGCCTGCCTTGGGATAAGGCTGGCAGAAACAGTAACATCGTTCAAATCAGTTATTAAAACTTACTTCATTAGATAATATTGTACTGTATGTGCTTTCAGAAAGTTTAAGCTTTCACTTTTTGAATAAAAGATAATTGTCATTACATCGGAATGAAATATCCATGTTGTTCTTAGAAAGGGTGATCCCCAAAGATCAATTTTAGGCCCTCGGCTCTATAGCATCTATAATAACAATATACGGTATGCAGTCAGACTTAACATTCAGTTAAGTGCAGTCAGACATACCATTTGTATGCCGATGATTCAATTTTGTATTCTCGTGCCCTGTATCTTGAGACTACTTGTACAAACTTACGAATAGACTTTTCTTTACTGCAGCATGCCCTTATTGATCGTCTCATTAGACTGCATTTCAGAGTACCTAATGATAGGACCCAAGTTGGCAAGAGGAGTCTGTTATATTGTGGCCCTTGGACCTGTAATAAGCTCTAGGTTAAGATCAAGCTTTGCACACACATTTCTGTATACTGCCTTCAGAAAGAAGATATGTCAAATGTACTTTCTGCTGGTGTGTCTATTGTTGTATGACCCTATGCTGCTTATTATTTTTACTGTACTCTCTGTCATGTATTTTAACTGAGCTGCCCTCTTGCCCAGGTCTCTCTTGTAAAAGAGACTATCTCAATGGGACTTTCCAGGTAAAATTAAGGTAAAATGAAATGTCTGTCTTATTAATGAATAATGTCTGGATGGATAGTAAACCAACACGATATCTGACTGACTCACTAAATGGATGGGAAGAATGATGCATACGTCTTTTGGCTAGGCCTGGTGATCTCTCACTGTATGGCTAGTAGCCTGCCTGGCTACAGTATACAGAGTCTGGCTAGTAGCTGTAATCCTCAGATATCATATCACTGGCCAGTTAGCCGACTGGCCAGTGATATGATTGAGCCAGTTGGTAGTTGTCAGAATGTCCTCAGATAGATATTTAGTTTGCCAGTAAAAACAGGGGTCCAATAATAACAGGAGGGAATCTAGGGTAAGGAATACATTACTCACTGCACAGTGACACATATAGGGCAAGGGGGATGCTGTTCTGCATTCATTACAGGTAACAGCCTACATTTGAATAACAAGGTGAAATCACTCAGCTGTTAGAAATACTGATGTGTAACCTGCAAGGATTTTATGAAACTCTTTCTTTTATCGACGTCATTTGTAAAAATGTACAGTATAGTACAGGGTTGCAGGCTGAAGGTATGTCTTGGCTAATGATCGCCTCCAAACAGAACACAGTAAGTCATTTATCTGGTAAGCCCTGAGCATTTGAGACAGTGGCCTGATGTTTGGGGAGCGGGTGGTCTCTAAAATCTCCACAGTGCTCACCTTGACAACAGCACACAGCCGCCATGGCCTGCAGCAGAGCCACACAGAGAGCATTATAAACACATAATCATGTTATGTTGGCTGGATAGAGCCGCAAGTGGCTCCATTGGCAGCAGTTAGTGTACCAGGAGACAGCTGTAGCTCATCTTTGTTGTTTCACTTGAACTTGTCAGCTTTTAGGGTTTACTGTTTTGAATATTTGCTGTTACATTTGGATTAGAGGTTGGAGGAGAGATATACAATGCAGCTGTACGTTCATTTTTATACTGAGAACCATTGCTGCTAATACTTGGCTAGACTGACACATATAGTTCTTAATTGAGAAGAAGAAAATTTTTTATTAGGAAACATATTCTTTAATTTACAGTGAATAAATAAATGAGTACATGACTAACTTTTTTAATGTGAAATACTTTCAGTAATACAAGCAACAATATACTATAGTAGCATAAATCACTAATATAATTATAGAATTTTATGTTTTTTATTCAATACTGCACCAGGAGGCAGCTTCCAAATAAGAAATTTGTCCCAAGTTAAGTTAAAATTATTCAAAGAAGCAAAATATTAATGAATATAGCCCTCTGTGCTTCTACTGAAGAGTCAAACATACATTAAACGTGTATAATAACTTTTGTGAGTCTGCATATACAGTATTTAATATATGAATAATAATAAACTACATTTAAATAGCACCTTTTGTACAGGATTTACAGCAAAATTAATTTTTTCACAGAAATGATATAGAATTAGAAATAGAAATTATATAATTAGTTGACATGCTAATGCAACTTTATTAACTGCAAAGGAAAGTCCTACAGCATAGAACACATTACCATAGTGAATAGGGTAGGGACAGTTTCTGTGTACTGATATTTGATGTTTTTTGTTTCTGGTGGCATAAATTGCAATACAACCAACTGCCAAGCAGCCCTGTGTAAATGGCACAGAGTAGATGTTCCCTTTGGCAATGTATTTTGAATTAGAATGATAGAAGTTTCTAGAATGTGTGTAGACTGATTATGACTATTATCATAAGCAATATAAGTAAGCCATCCGGGAACTATAGCCACCTAGCATCAAGCCTTTAATTTAAGGTAGCTGTCTAAATAATAAGTGTCAGAATTAAACAAACTCATTCATTCATAAGATTTGAAATCATTAATTAATATTTGGCTATTAATTATATCAGTCTATACCTTTCACAGCAGTTAGATACTTTATCTTCATGAATACTTATTATTACATTGCATTGCTACAGTCAAGATCTTTGATATGTTTTTCGTGATTTATTTGAGGCTCATATCTATTGAGGTATTTTCTTCTGGGAGTAGGTAAACTGTTGAAATATAATCCTAAAATTAAAAATGTTTATGGAAGATGGGTTTGAAGTAACTGGTTGTGATTTCTTGTTATTAAATTAGAGTTAACATTTATGCAACATCGTGGATTAGAGGGGCAGGTCTAAAAACCCACAAATATATGTAATTGACTAAAGACATGTTTTCATAATTCGTGTTAGCTACATTTTTTCTAACAAAGGTGAAATGGTACTCTAGCTAAGATTCATTCAATCTGACTGTGGTGTACAACAGCATCAATAAAGTAAACAAATGAATGAAACATGTAAAAACCAACATGGATATGTCTTAAATGTCAAGGTGGTACCTGTGATTTCAGTTGTCTATCCTCACCCAGGTCCAGGGGTGTGACCAGTCCGTCCTCTCGTCGGCGCGTTACCACGTCAGTGCGCTGCCACGTCAGGGCCCTTCCCTTCCCCTGTCCTCATACCTGTTTTGAGTTGTCTCATTAGTTGTATGCTTATTTTGAGTTGCCTGTTCCGTTCCCCTTTGTGGGTTATTGTTCGTGTCTGTGATGGCTGTTGGTTTTGGCTTTGTAAATGAATCTCCTATCAACGTTCCCACCCCAGCCGTGTGTCTGTGTGTGTGCGACGTTAATACAAAGGATGTATCTATTTAAGAAATAACCAAGAAAAGCAATAATGTACTGTATGTTTGTGTCTTCTTAAGAAGGGACAGTGCAAACTATTAATATATGAGTGGGATTACATCATTCAAAGGTGCCTGATTTACAGATACAGTAGTCTTCATCTGCAGTCTCTATGTTACCTCTGTTAGTACATGTTAATCCTCCCTGAGCTTTTGTTACACTGTCAAAAGCACATTTTTTCCCCTTCCCTCCAACACATTTGTCACTGCCATTGTGTGAGTCTAAGCACCGTAAGAAATGGAGAACTGTTTGACTCCTGGGACTGTCTCCTTCACAGAGGAAAGGAGATAACACATTAAATGCTCTTTTGTTGTTGATGCTGTTAGGGTGACAGTGGACACAATTGCCGCTGGATCAGTCTATTGTGCACGAGGGCTTGTAGTATTGTTTGGCCCACAATGCCTTGTGGTGTGCATCATTCAAGTGTGTTTGCAGAGAAAAGCATCCTAGCTAGTGGCGACAGTAGAGATACACAGGCCTGATCTGATTGTAGCGCACAAACGGTTGCATTCATCCCTAATGCTGGAAAACAGATCATGTAACTCAAATTCTTATCTGCTAGATGGATGCTGACAGCCAACACAGTCTCTCTCTGCTCCTTCTGTCTTACCTCCCGTACAGTTGCCTTTGCTCTTTGTACATTTTATTCTTCATGTACACAGTTCATTGTATTCCTCCTGCTAATGTATCTTTGACCTTAGCTCCTCCCATAATCCCAGAGTGCACTAACTGTTAGGTAGCATCGTGACGCGTCGTGTTATTTAAGATCTCAAGCTGTGAAATGAAATGTTCAGATCTTCACTCATGACCATGAACGTCAAAGTACAAACAACACAGTCATAACGATTGGCGCTATTGTAATGCCACATATTCCTTACATTTCCCTCCTTGCTGCCCACTCAATATGCCCCCTGTCCCCTCCCCCAATATGCTTTCAGCCAGGACCCAACCCCCACTTCATATCCCGCATTTATTTGCCAGCCATTTCTTGATTTAGCACTTCTTCTGCATACAGTAAAGTACATACCCATCCCACACACAGTAACTGATTGTAAGAAGATACTGTAGCTGGTCCAACTGATGCTATTTTCGGCTCATTTTCCACGCGTATGCTCCCCCTTGTCCTTCTCCACAAAGCAGGGACATGAAGCAGGCATTTGTTACTCACATCCATCCAGCCTTTGAAATAATCATAATTATTTGCATTGTCAAGGGACGCGCTTCTATGCTGACTGAAATGGTGGATTTCTGCAAGAGATAATTGAAAAAGGGCACATTCTGTTTGTTGTTTTGTTTCGCTGAGCGTGTTCTGACTGAGTGGGTGGAGGATAAGAACAAACATTTGTTCATACTTGTGTTTGTGTGACCGTAGGCCCTCCATCAATTATAAAAGGAAGTTGTTGCTACATTATACACCTGTTATACTGTGCCCAGTGGTAAAGATGTCATGTCATTAATGTTCCATCCATTTACAAAAAAAACAACAACATTATAAAGTGGTAAAAAACTCTGATATTACCCCTCACTATTACAAACAATAATGGCCCTAATTCGCAGTTGTACACTAACAATTACAGTATCTATAAAGTATTTGCTAAATATGCTAAAATAATTCTAAGAATGTTGTTGTCAAATTGTGTGGATATAATACAGTATTCTGGATAATAATAACCATCTGAAATTCAAATTAATATTTCATTTAGTATAGTGGATTTCTCAACAGACAACAGAACTTGAAGGTCATTGTACAGAATCTTTTGTTTATTTGATGGATTCATACATTTTCAAAATTACTATATGACTGGTATCTAAAGACTTTCTGATGAACTTGTATTGTCTCTAAAGGCAGATTCAACAATCAGTCATTACACCTGAAATACAGAGCTCTGCAATTTCTCACCAGAATGTTATCTGCCAAAGTGTACAGTAACCAAAAACACTTTTTTTGTCAGCTAAATGCGGTAATTTGTTTAAACAACAGGCATGATTAAAATGTCCAAGTGAGAAACATTTGAACCAAGGTTGACAATGCATGAAGTTCATAATCAGTTGTTACCACACATATTATTAATTATTTTGGTGAAAGTGTGATTTATACACATGCATTAGTCTGGTCTGAGAATTCTGTTACACTTTAAAGTTACACTATCTATACAGAAGCTAAATATCCATCAGAAGTAGATTTCATTGTTATTTGAAGGAGTAAGAGCAAGAATGCACAAACATTTTAACTAATGCAGGTCACAGTAAAGCCTGCTAAAGAATTAAGGAAGTCTACAGGTGCATCTGATATAGATATTGGTTTAACGCTTCTTTTTTGTGTGCTTATTGTCACTCAAATCTCCAAAGGTGCCATCTGGACGAATACGTTTTAAGGACACATGACAATAACTTTTTAATAATATGTTTTGGCACACAATTAGGTTACCTGAAAATGTAACTGTGTAACAATGTGTAAAAATGTAACATCGCACATGTTATTATATGTTCGATGACTGCCATGGCATTCATAATCAATTTGGTGAGTATAGCTCTGCATTGCATGAGCGTGGCCACATTGCTGAGTCCACATTTTAGTTCATAATGCTATACACTTATGGAGAAACACCAGTCACAACCAACACTTTTGTGCTTATATTATTTTTTTTCCCACTTACTCTTTTTTTTGTTTTTGTTTTGGTAAATATTTCGGTTGACATTTTTCACAAGAACAGACTAGGTTAAATCTGCAATATTTATTCTGTATACCAACATGCTCACAATGTTTTTGAACCTTTTTTTACAACATACACCAAAACACACATCCCTTGTTTCCAACAGTATGTGCTGTGTCTACCATGGCTGTATCATTCTGCTTTAGGTTTTGAAGCAGTTCATGGACTAATAAGGGGGCCAAGGGAGATGAGAGACTGCATTCATGTATCAAGATGGCATGATAATAACACAAGAAAAGAGCAGTACACATATTTGCTGGATGCCATATGAAACTTGCACACATTCATCTCATTGGAAATTAACTTTTTCTCAAATATTGCACATGTGGACTTAAAAACACATCTGTAGTTTTATACTATAAAATATATGTATATATATATATATATATATAAGTTTATATACGTATATATACTGTATATGTATATATATAAGTTTATATACGTATATATACTGTATATGTATATATGTGTGTGTGTGTGTGTTTTTTAAATAAAATTAATTTCACATCCATTTTGTTTGCCTTGAGGTCACAGAAGTAAATATTTGAATAACCCACATTTTGTAAAGGCTGTGGCAATTCAGTTAATGGCTAAATCAAACATCATAGGGTCTCTTTGTGGTTGTATTGTGCATGTGAGAATGTGATTATTTACATTGTAATAATTTATTCAAATACTCTGTGATCCATTGTTAGCTTTTATACATTGTGCAAGTAACCTACAGTGTGCTCTAGAAGGCCACTGTGTGTGTATTTAATTCTCTTTGTCTGTTCTACAGGCTCCCTTATATGCAGTTATAGCTATCATGTCCTTCATACATACTGTACAGTACAGGCTGTTCTATTCCTACTTGCTGATAAAACATGATGCACATTATAACCTTGCTCTGTTCCTTACCAGTCTGTGACACGATCAGTTGTTACAAAAATCAATTGCTCATCATTTATCAGAATGTCATGTAGACTACAGTATATAACTGTTATTTAGCCCTAGTAAGCCAAGACAAAACAAATGATGACATACAGTAGGGAAAAGCTGTATTAAAATGTCAGTCTACTGTATGAAACAAACCTTCAGGCCTTCAAAATGTGCCTCGTGTATAGTACAGCAGAATATAATACATTATTTTGGAAGTTTTGGACTTTATTTACACGTGATCTTCAATCTGGCAGACATCTTTAACTGATAAGACACAAAAACTATATTGTTGTTTTACAGCAGTGCAGTGTTACAAATATGAATCAAAATGTGTCTTACTCTTTACGTGTAGAATTAACCTTTTACATCCAGCACCTTGTGTATTACTGCTGTGGACACCATTTTCCAAAAAGATGTATTTTGTTAACATCTTTCTACAGTATGTCAATAAATTGATACTTTGATAACTATTATGGCCATAACATAAATACATTAGATTTTCTTCAGGTTATTTAGAAAAATAAATGTAACATCAAATTAAACAACTGATCAACCATTTATAGAATATCTAAAATCAAATGACCAGTAAATTGTTTATAAAAAACGGACTATATGTTTTACCTATATCTTTGTGCTTTTCATTCAGGTATATTGTTTGTGCTTAACACATTGTCACACTATGATAGTTTTCAAGGTAAGCCCTCTGCTCTTCAACTTCCAAACTAACTACCAAACGTGTGAGTCAGCAGGTTACTGGACCGCCATTTACAGTATATCATACTCTCTATCATACTATCTATTTATTGTCCATGTTCCCATACATATGGTATTTCACACCAGGTGACATTAACGTTTTTTTACCACTTTTAAATGTCTTTTAAGTGTTTTATAGCTTTCTATTATACTGTAATTTACCTACCTGTTTCAATTAAACCCAGTCTTCAAGTGTATATTTGAGCAGTTAGTTCCTACAAACTTAAGGAAAAAAGTATCAATAACCGACAATTGTCTCAGCAATTCAGTATCCATAATTGTCAATATCTTTGGTCGCATCTGGTATTTATGTAGTCATCAATGTACTGACTCTTTCATCTTTGTAAAACTAGTCTATCATTTCGTCCTTGAAAGTATTTATACTTAACCATGATAAATGCCACTCACTATGTCCCCATTTTTCCCATTCAACTCATTTGAATGTCATTTATCTAAATCTTTAACGCGTCATTATCCTACATGCCTTGAATAATCATCAAACAATACATTTTCATCCATGCCTCATCAGGGAGAACACAGCGACAACATCATTCTAGACTAAGCCCATAGCTGCCTTGTCCGCTTGTAATATCATTTATTATATATGACATATTGAATATTGTTTAAATGACCTCATGATTTATCACTTTGTGGTTGTGTGTATGGGTGATATGTTCTTTTATATAATAATCCACTGTTGTACTTAGATACTGTACAATTCCCAAATACCTAGTAACGTAAAGTACAGTATTAGAGAGTAAATAATCCACATCTATTAAATGCCTGCTTTTTAACTTATTGTTTTTTCCAAACTTCCTTACTATCCCTCATACAGACACATTGGCCTTGCAACCAAATGACAAATAAATACCTTTAAACAATATTACACACCCGTGGTACTGGCTGCTTTGGATAGGCTTGCTTTAGTAGGGACCAAACACCAAAATGATACCATAAAAACAGCACCATTTAAAGGTTATAAATGGTTAAATGACAACCAGACTCGGTGAAAACCAGTGCTCAACCACTAATTGGTGCTGTTTCTGTGGTTTGATGTGAGAAGATCCTCTTTAAAGCAGCTGTAGGTAGAAATTTTGAGAGTTGCGACAAGAGCTACAGTAGCAAAAAATTAACAATAGAGAGCGCAGTTTTGATAACCAACAACCCAAATGTACACCTTATCCTTCAGAACCTGTTGGTCTGCCATTGTCCTTGACAGGGTGGTACTGTACAAGGTACTTCCAACCAGGGAAAATAGGCCCTTATTGGTGAGAATTCTTTCAGGCACAGTCAAAAATCTAAATCGACTTATATGCAGGGCCTATCGACCAGAGTAAATCTTCTCACAAAGCATTTGACTCACTGATATCTGACAGATATCTTATGGCTATTGCTAACAAATTACACTACACATATACTGTAGCTCTACAATCCTACATACAGCACCTTCAATTGCACTAAGGATGAGAATGGCCCTGGTAACACCAACCGGAGAACGGGTAGCTCTGGGTGTATTTATAGAGTGCATGGTTAGGACAACATGAATGATTAATGAGTCCTGATGCAGATGTATCTGTGACCTCCAGGCCACCTGGCCACACATGCACACTCACACACACACACATGCACACACATGACCATGCACACATACATAAATATCAGTGACGGTAGATGAGACAGTAACTTATATTATAGTACTTAAAGTATATTCATGATTCATTAAGCCTTCAGTTGATTGATGCAAGGCTATGTGGCGGATGTATTTTCTCCACTTTGATTCGTCCTTAGGGATGCATTATTCAGAATCAAACGCATTCAACAAGATACAGCATTGACTGACATACAATAGGCAACATACACGAACATACAGTACGTACTGTACATACATCAATATGAGCAGTCTGTTTTCGATGCTTGCTGTTTGCTTATTTCTGCATCTACCTGTGTGTATGCAGCCTACTGTCATCAGGGTGAAGGTCCAATCATGGAAACTGCGTACAAAGTAGTTAAGTGTTATCTCCCTTTAGTTGAAGAACAAATAGCATGTAAACTGATTCTAGATCCTTGGCCGCATACGGGGCACCATTTTAGTCCTCCTGTTTATGCTACTTCCTGCTTCCGGTGTCCCGCTTCCTGTCTCAGAGGCGATATTTTCTGAGCAGGTCTGCCTGCCACATGTTTTTCCTCTCTGGAAACCTCTCGGGTATCTTGATCTTGCGGAAGTCTTGAATGCACTTCTCCAGTTCCTCCTCCGCCGTTAGCTTCTCCTTGGCCGGCCTCTTCTTGCAGGTGCTGGTGTCTCGCGAGCTAGCCGTTAGCGTGCGCAGCAGGTCGCTCTTGCGCCGCTGTTCGGACTGCTGCAGTGCGGCCACGGGGCCTTTCTTGGGCGGCCGGTCCAGCGTCTGGACGTGGGAGCGCGTCTGGGGGTGGGTCTGCTGGCGGCTGACTGGGCCGCAGATGACCGTGCCCTGCGGGGAGCCGGCCTCCGATTGGCTCTCGGAGCTAGAGGTGGAGAGCTCGTTGAAGGAGGTGCCGCTCTCACACTCGCCGTCGCCCTTGTGGGTCTTGCAGCAGCAGTCACATGGAGGGGAGGACCAGCGGGACGAGCCACCTGAGCACAGAAGAAGAAAAAACACGCACATTGATTTTCTTCACACTCAGCAGATGATCATGGAGAGAATGTACTAGAAACATTTGTCACATTGTGCGAAGAAAGAGCAGGCATTCAACTGCCAGGACATGACAAGAGAATCCTGCTAATGCTAGTTAGCTATCACCTACATCAAAGTGAAACGGCCTCTGTGACACTACTATAATGGAAACAATATGGCTGACAGGCAGAAGTATTCAGAGAACAAATGACTAAACTTCACAGAGTGATTGTACATGGCAAATGTATAACTATTTCCCCAGCGCGCAGTGGAGATACAGAAAGAAATCAATTGTCCATCACCTACAGAGTTGTAGAACCCTTCTACTGCTGGATATATCCATTTATTTTTCATGCAAGCCTGGTAGAGTACATTATTGAATGGATATTTTATATTTCTCTCCGATTTAGCAAGAGAGAAGATCAAAATCTTAGTAAACAAACTCTGTGCATGTTGTGTGTGTTAATGGAGCGTGTGTGCTTGTGTGTGCGTGCGCGAGAGAGAGAGAGAGAGAGAGAGAGAGAGAGAGAGAGAGAGAGAGCATAGACATATCATACTCATCACAGCACACCCACACACACACACACACACACACAGCTTTCAGTGATTATGCTTTTCCATGCCTTATCAACCACACTGTCTTCTCATACTCAGCCAGGCTTTTCACTATCAACAGATACAGTGCTATACATGAATCTGCTTTAAATAAGATCTACTGCTATTAATTCTGTTTCCTGTCAACAGCATTTATTTAGCTTTAGCTTGTTATATTAAAGACAACACCATGCCAATCAATGTATCCTCCTAATATATGTTTCCTCTTAAGCCCCGGCCCCGTAAACAATCAGACCACAAACCCACAGTCCGCAATATAGAATTATTATCCCCGATTATCATGGATGAACATTGTAAACATTTCACAGATGGATATTTCAATACTGTAGGAGTGTAATATAATGTAATATAGTACAGGGAAGAAACACAAGCAAACACACACACACACACACACACACACACACACACACACACACACACACACACACACACACACAAGCAGGCATACAAAAAAGCAGTGTTAGCTGCCTTTGTGAAACCAACCAGTCAAACATCAGCAGTAATGACAGAAATGGAGGAAGGAACCCGTTGTCACCCATGCACACCGTTTGTGCTAGTCTTTAATTCATGAGTACGAGCTCCGCTTCCTTCACACACACACACACACACACACACACACAAGGCAAGAAAATATGAGCACATAAGCCCAAATGCATGTACCATCACATACAAAGGCATACTGTAGGCACACATGAACATGCATGAAGAGTGTGCACGCACACACACAAGCCTCAGGCAGTAACAGACTCTTTCAGCTTTCTCTACACACATGAGCTCCTACAGTAGGACGAGGGAACGCATTAACTAAATGCTTAACCCGGCTCGTGCCAGGAGGAGTGTGGGGTATCATTGATACTGATACTGCCTTGCATTGGTGCTACTCTGTATGATTTGGTGCAAATAAAGAAGACATTAAGAGGTGTGAAAATATTTCATTTAATTATTACTGTTTGGAAATGGGCTGTATGTGTTGATCCAGGAGCCGATATTTATATATACTTGTCTGTCAGGAATTGGTATCAATGTGGTGCCAGTTCTCAATACCCCTACAGGACCAATGGTGTCCCTTCCCTGCTTTGTTGAAGAACGATGTAGGAAAACATCTTTGTTACTTGGGTTGGATGGGTATAACTTGTTCAGCTATTGACAAATGAACTAGTGTGTGAGGTGTCTGCTAAATGCTGTACAATGTAAATTGTGGAGGGGAGGGAGGTTGCCTATGAGCAATGAGGTGGCATCTTATAATAGTAACTCTCATGCATGTGCCACATGCTTTTATGCTTTTATGAGGGGGGGGGGGAGAAAATAAAAAGTATGTTGCACTCTCCCGCCAAAAAATACACCTGTTTGGGTCAATCTTTGTCAATCGCACCCACTCTCAAGCCAAGTCAGCCTTGAAAGTTGGCAACTCTGAAAATAACCCTGGACTCTCGGATGAATTGTTTAAGCCTGCTAGCCTGCCAATCTGCCTGTCCAAATAAAATGAACAAGACAGGTTGTAAGTAAAGCCCATATTGACTGTTGTCATCTGTAAGAGCTCCCAGGCAGACTAGATCGGTGTAAGTGTACTTACAGTATGAGACTAATGTGCACTGAGACAACATGTGCAGTCATGATATATTAGAGCTCCTGTGTTTAGTAATTACAGTATTTTCCACCTGTGTTTACCTACTCCTTAGCCTTGACAAGTAGGTGTTATCTTTTATGGATCGTGTAAATGACTATTAGCCTCACTGCTAGTCACATCCTGTGAGAAGCGATGGGCGCATCATTTCCCTGACTTACATTTCTCATTAACGTTTAACAACTGTAATTGGTGGGTAAGTTCCTATTCTTCCTCATTTACATATAGCCTTTATTTCTTTAAATCTTCTCCACTGTGATTATCAAAAATAATATGTTAGCTAGCAAGCTATGTTGCTGTAGCAGCTCTATTCCAATTTCTCTCTATCTCTCTATGGGGAATTTCACTTCAGTGTTGACATAATATCAAGGTTTATCAAGTGGATCTTTTTATTATAATTTATTGCTAATTGCGCTAACATTAATTACAAAACATAAGTGTTTTTGAGGCATCATGACCTCAAGGGTGTTTGGGGTTGTTCTGCAGGTGGGTGTGATATGAACATCAATAAACGCATAGCTCTAATCTCTAACATTGAGCGCTCATTCTGAGACAACAACTTGATAACATCCTGTATGTTCCTTGCCCATTTTCATCATCAACTCAGCTCCATCTCATATTCTCTGATTAGACAAAATAATCACATGGCAAAATATTGTTTGTCATCACTTATTGTACACTAAATAGTTATTTCTATTTCACACATATTGTATGCTAATATACTGTAAACATTTGTGGTGCAATCGACAACATTTATTGGATAACACATTTAATTGTTTTCAAACAAAATGTTACAGTAAGTCCAAGTAAATCCAAGTATCTTTTATTACCAATGTAGCCAAATAATTGGGTTATGGTTAGAGAGTTTGCCGTTAGAGGAAGGGGTTGGGTTAGAGTTGGTGTTAAGAGTTAGGTTACCATTATTATACTACAAAATATACACTGACGTTAAGACCACTCGCAGGTGAGTCAAATAACATTGATTAGCAACGTAACAGCAAATATGGTTACAGGAGCAATGTGTCCCAACACACATTGCATTGCACCCTGCACTAGTGTGCCACAAACACTTATGTGCTCCAAGTGCGCATGCTAACCCTTTGTTTTGTTTATTCTTCTTGTCATAGTGCAGCACTTTGATTAGCTGTTTTAAAATGTGCTTCATTAATAAATACATTTGATTTGATCTATGGCCGCTCAGCATTTATAAGTGACACTAGATTATTAGTTTTATGTTATTTTTCGGGGGTACAGTAGCCAGTTTTCAGGTGTACAATATACAGTGCCATCTCTTGGTATGCAGTAGACAAAAAACATGGCTTTGGAATATAAGTCGCAGTCTCAGCCAGTCAATTAAAAACAAGCATGTCTTACAGTATAGTGTGGAAAATATGCCGTATGTATGTGTGTGTGTGTGTGTGTGTGTGTGTGTGTGGGTGTTGCAGGGGCTCACATGCATGTGTGAGTGTGCCTGGGCTCATGGATGCCGCTGGGCAGACAGAATCATGCTGGCGTCAGGTGGGCTTGCTGTCTGCAAGGTGTCACAGTGTCAGCCCTGCCCCTGGCTAGCATCGCGCACACACACACACACACACACACACACACTGTACGTGGTGGTGTCATGTGCCATTACTGAGTGAAGTAGGGGAAATGGTCTGAGGCCTGCGCATCACACACACACACACACACAGAGTGCTCCAGGCACTGACGTATTGATCGCAGAAGGGACCACCACAGTTCCAGAAAGGCAAGAGCAGTTAAGAGACCTGGCTGCCCCCCCCCCCCCCCACACACACCTCTTTGCTCTTTACCTCTTTATGATCTGTCAATCATTAGCTCACATTAAAATGGATTATCTTGTTTCCTCTCTCTCTCTCTCTCTCTCTCTCTCTCTCCACAGCCCTTCGTCCATCTGCCTCCTGAAGGCTGTATCGATGCCTGCCTGCATCAGTGGAAGTGTTTGGACGATTGCCCTCACATTGATTTCTGTCTCCGGGGTGGCCTCTGTTTTCTATTGCCACCACTCTGTATTTCCTCTGGTTCCTCTTTTCATTAAGGTCTCTCTTCTACAGTACCTTTACACTTAGGTCATTTAACGTTTCACAAAGCAGTATGGTGAGTACAGCCCTCTATACACAGTGTGCCAGCTAGTCTGGTCTGGTGGTTATGGTTACCTTCCACTAGAATCTCACGTGTAGTTAGATCCCCAATTGGCCTACAGTACCTGTAAGCATCTTGTAAGCTATCTCCTTAAGAGTTTTACAACGTAAGAGTGTATCTTGCTCAAGGATACAGGCTCATATCAGTGAATACATGACCTGGCTAGACTAGTACTTGTTGCACAAAGAAGGTCATAACTTACAGAAATGTAAGATACCTAATATAATAAAATATGTATATACCACATGGAATGGATAGAATTGTATCTAGCTCTGTGCTGCTTCTCAAAAGATTTAGTAGCATAAACCTCAGCATAGATCATACCAGAGTAGCTGAACACCTAAGGCTGCAACAGTAGCGCAAAGAAAGAATAAAGCATTATTAAATTAGTTATTGATGGTAGTAAACAATGATGAGGTCAGTTTATATTTGTTAAGCATTCGTTATCATATTTCTGCTAACCCCTAAGGCCCAAGTGAGACTTCTGCTGTAGTTATGGTATTCCATCACAACACTAGTATGGTACCTGCAGTTCTTATTACAACATATGTCATACTGTAATACAGCAAATATATTTTATATGACACAGTATGCGATTTAAAGCCTCACATGCCATACCTACATCAGAAGTCTTGTTTTACAGATATCAACGTATGTAATCCTTTGTTAATTAAAAATAAGATTTTACTATTCCATTGCAAAATATTTTCTCATTCACACTGCCAATATTAAATACAGTACACATGGTTCTATCTTAACATGTTGTGATATTCAGTCATACAGTTTATGTCATTGATAAAGCGTGCTGACTCTGATGAGATCAAATATATACAGTAGTAAAGAATTAATAATGCATATTAACACCCATTGTCTTAGTATTAAACAAATCCTTAATTAACTAAGCTTAGTCAGTGGAAGATAGATTTATTTGTTATACTTCTGTGCTGGTCATGGACTGTCTATAACAAGCACCATGTTCGAACATAATGATGCTCATAAGTGTATGTGATACCAGAGCACCCTAGGCCAAAGGTTTTGTGATCGTATCATCTAATCTGAGGCCGCTTGTTTTGGACACTCGGGTAAAAAGAGGGACAGAGCTGTCAACTGCTCACCATCTGGTGGTGAGTTGGGTCAAGGGGTGGGGGACGACTCTGGACAGACCTGGTAAGGCCAATTGGGTAGAGCGGGTGAATTGGGAACGTCTGGAGACGGCCCCTGCCCGTGAGATCTTCAATGCACATTTCCGGCAGAGCTTCTCCTGCATCTTTGTGGAGGTTATATATATTTATAAAATAATATTTATTTGTTGGGTTGGGGACATTTAACTTGAGTGAGCAATGTTCAAAGCTTCCATTCCTGAAGCAGCGGCGGAGAGCTGGGGCGGTAACCCTCGAACATCGTGTTGGACACCAATGGTCAGCAAAGCCGTCTGCCTGAAGGAGGAGGTCTTCTGGAAAATGTTATCCCAGAGGACTCTGGAGGCGGTTGCAAGGTACCGACTGGCCCGAAGGGCTGCAGCCTCTGCTGTGAAAAAGGCAAAACACCTGTGTTTCTGGAAAACACTCCACCACCTCAGGAGGGGGAAACGGGAAACCATCTATGCTGTGTGCAGTAAGGATGGAATGCAGTTGACCTCAACTGAGGAGGTAATTGAGAGGTGGAAGGAACATTTTGAGGAACTCCTGCGCTTTGTCACCAATCCTGTTTGTGATATTCATGGACAGGATATAAAGGCGTAGTCTTGATGGGGAGGGGTTGCGGTTCAGTGGACAGTCATAGCTGGTTAATGTGGCTCGGGAAAGAGAAATTTTGGGTCCCCTGCTGGAGCTGCTGCCCCGCGACCCGACTACCGTTAAGCGGATATGGATGGATGGATGGATAGTCAATGGAAGAGAACAGAGATGAAAAGTATTTAAGTATTAAATGCTAGATAATTCCGCAGAGATGTTCTACTGTTGTTCTTTTAACAGAACTATTCAGGAGTATAGGACTTTCTGTATACAGTACAGTTGTTTTACCTCCTGAGAGTATCAAACCCTCTCATGCAATGAGAAAGGTTCTAAAGTTTTGTTAATGAGCAATTGGCGGAAGCCTCTGTACATATTTATTATTAGTGATATAGAATTCTGTTGGGACTGAAATATCTCTTTAAACATCACATTAGGGCCTTGCTATTTCAACTGTCAAGTGCCTGTGCACAGAATCTGAACAGTTTGAATATAACTCTCCAGCTGAGATAAGATAGGGTTTGTTTCAAGCGTCAAGTTATTTGAGGCTGTCTCTGCTCTGGAGTTTGCAAAGATTATATTTGCTATTCAATCTTTCATCTTTGGGACAAACATACAGTATATTTGGTGCTGATACTGTATATTCAGAACATTTATTAAGACATTATTTTTCTGGTATAACTGTATGGCAGGTTGATATAAATTACTGATATTTTAATTTCACTACTAAATGTATGATACTAAATTGTAATTAAGTGTTTGATATGTTTGTTCACTATAGTTTGACAAGAGTCTCCTTTGTCACTATTTTGGCATTAAGATAGTAAACATAAATTATATTATAGTTAACAATGGAGGACCCTGCCACAACGGAATTTATGGTTGTGTATGTACACAGTCAAAGTCCACAAAAATGGATATCATCAACATTGTCAGTTACTGTATTAATTCTATTACATGAACTTGGACCAAACCCGAGACTGCCTGTTTACCAAAATAATATTTAATCTCTCCATCCATCCATCTTTCTATTTATACAAACATCCATTCATCCCCCAATGATCCATTCTAGATCCTGCCAACAAAAGGGTGACACCACAAATAATGAAACCTCATATGTACTACAGTGCTTGACAAAATGATGTTCAGGAGCCCCTGATTTTGTCAAAAGATGCTTTTAGGGGGTCTTGAAATATATTCACTTGACTTTATCATTATTATACATATTATCATGAATAAAGTGTACCATTTTCATTGCTGTTCATTAAACTGTATGTTTATGATTATATGTTAAAGTAATGCTTTACTTGCACCTCATTCTAGCAAAGAAATGCTTATTTTGGAAGGTCACCAGTAGCTTGTCATTCCATGAATTCTTACTCATATAAATTGTTATCCATAATACTCTGTTGTATGCAAACATACAGTATGTACGCTGGTTACAATTATGTGCATTGATAAATTGCCGGGGATGGAACAGTTTGCTGCACATTGTTTCAGGGGAACAGAAATGGTCTGACACAGTGTTCAGTAATGCATTGATTATGTGCCACGCCACGTGGAAACAAACAGGTTCTAATCCGCAAACAATTGCATGACTATTATCACTGGCCAGCAGCACCCTTGCTGCCGACTATCTCTGCTGGCCTGCTGTCTGTTTGCCTATATGCCTTATCTGTTATAGACAGGCTAAGAGGTTACCTTCTACAGTAAATTCACTCAGGTATAGATTTGTACCTGCCTCTTCAGAATAGAAAGCACTACTAAGCCAGAGTCAATATAACACACAGGATAATTATCTTCAGTGGCATTTCACATATGTTGCCTGAGAGTATGAAATAATGTATAATTATGTATAATAAAATATAGTAATGATAACAATACTGTAATGTCTGCATTCAAATAAAGTATGTTTACAAGTAAAATTACAAAATACATCTGCAATGAAATATGCTGTATATTAATAGATAATGTCTAAGTCAGTTAGCACTGATGATATGCTGTCATTATCCTATCAGAGTGATCGTTGGCCCGGGACAAATGGTGTTCTACAATCAATATAAGTGTCTGGCTGTAAATGTGAATACAGTAGCTATAGTTATCTAGTTATCTTCAAAGTGCTCTTTGAAGACAGTGTGTTTAGAATGATATTTAGAAAATGAACAGCACCATCCTTACTCGTTTGTCTCCATGGTTCCTGTCTGTCAGTGAGTTATTTCTGTCTCTCTACGTCACCCCCAGCCCGCATCACACCACCACAACAGCCGTACGGACCGCATAATGGAATAGTCTGTCTGATTCGCCTCCATTCTTTTTCCTGTCTCCATTGTATTACTCTGCCACTCCCTTTGTTTCTATTCCCACCATAATCCTGTCCTCTACACCCCCCTTCATACAGGAGGAGAATATTGACACTGCGTTAGCGCCACTCGTCACCGTGGTGATATATGGAACACTGCGATAGGGGTTGTGACATGATGAGGGCCAAGGGATGCACATGACCAACAGCTGTCAGCCTCTGCCCGTCACGGTTGCCATGACCCTACCATCTTCCTTCCCAAGATGCTTAGAGCACCTTCTCACCTGATTCATTCTGTTGGTGATATGTATCAGCATACATTAGCTGTAGCACTTACTTATGTTACTTTGATACAGTGAGTACTGTATCAGAACTAGTCTGTCGAGATCATCTTGATATATGCGGGTTTCCGTCACTTTGCAAGTCATTCTGGAAAAGCTCCAATCTAATGTGTTCAGTGTGGTTCCAATAGGTAATTGGACCATTTATTTACATGAATTAGAACAAGAACAAAGTAGAGATGATCTTCAAGCATACAGTACATGTATAGGTACTTGCTGTCAGTATCAGCTGGATGCTACTGTGACTCAGCATACTGTACTACTGTACATACTGTACTGCCAAAAACATTCTACTGGTTTTAATTACTGAATCTTTCATTGTTATTGTTTCATCTGAACTTTTTGTATTTTAAGAAACGTATGCAAAACCAATAATACGCATGCATACATTTCTTTATGATTATGATTTAGTGACTGCATCTGATGGAAAAATATACTGCCCATAATAGAGACGAGAATCCCTATAATATTGCTGCTACAGTGATTTGATAGTCATCTGCGTTCGTTTCCTCTGAGGAGAGTAGCTTGAGTGTTTGGGCCATGGAGTGCTCCACTGTTTGTCCATGTTTATACTGCATCGTGAGCTGAGCAGCTGCTTGCTACTGAGATTTGTCAAGAGCAATTAGGGCATGAGATTAAAATATCATTCCACAAGGTGGTGATTACTTCAGAAAGTGAATCCAAATACAGCTGTACCGGTTCGTGAAATAGAAATGGTTACAAAAATACGATTGTGCCTGTAATGTGATATGCCACGTCCACACAGCAGTGTGGGTGATGTAGTTCAGTTAGCTTCTCAGTAGCATTAATCGTGACTAATCTAAGGCATCACAATGGACGAAGGTATCATCCTTTTTCACCAAAGCGTCAACAGATTTCTTTCATACTTTCATTCTTTCAGAGAGAGAGCTTATTTTTCACCACTGATATGATTCTGCTCACATGAATTTGGAAACGAATATGATGATGATGTTAGTCAAGTACCAAGAGACATTTATAACAATTTGCCTGATATACTGTACAGTATATACAGTACAGCATGGTGTGTGTGTGATGGAATGGAATGGCAGTAAGAATGGTTGCTGAAAAGGTTAAGCTCGGTGAAGCTGTGAAAGGCACGCAGAATGATAGCTGTCAGATCAATAAAGCTCTATCAGCCCGATAAATCCCATCACATCCTGGCACCACTCCCTGCTCTGCCTCTCGCTATCTTTTCCCATCATGCTTTTCATTCTCTGCACAACACTTCATACGTTTAAAGGAGTACGCCACCTGCTTGAGATGGGGCTTGGTCTATTTTTGTCATTATTGAGACTGGGGGTGAACACAGAATGCTCAGGCAATATTTCTTTGGGTGGAAAGAAATGCTTTCACATTCAGCTAATTTAGCAAAGGTTCTTATCCGCTGGGCTTTTACTGGACTTTGTGGCTCTCACTCTCTCTACATGTGTGCTTGCCTAAATGAACTAAAACGAAGCCAAAGACCTTTGCAGATAGAAGCTTTAAACAGACGTGTGGCTTTGTATTCCCCGTGAATGTTAAAGAAAGTAATTGAAGACAACGTCAAAATACTCTCCCTCTTTCCCGGACCATCTGTCTTGTACTGTATTTGAGTAAAAGGTTCGACATTTGCCACATTTCAATAACAGCATCACCCCAGTCTGGGTTTAACTGAAGACCAAACTGGTTACTGCCCTGTGGTAAAATGACTGCAATGTGACCTAAGGTAAGGTCATTTCCAGACAATTTCTCTCCCTCTATTCTTCTCTGCCTCCATTTTGTCACGCACACTGTCAAGTAAAAAGACAATTTTGCTGCCCACTCGTACTTCCTCGTTTCCTAAATAGACTCGCTGTGCCTCTCAATTCACAGAACGAGTATCTCTTCTTCAGCTGCTAAAGAGCTCAATCAACACCCACCCAAAACACACACACACACACGCACACACACACACACTGTACACACACACACATATCAGTCTTTCCTTCTCTTTGTCTCAAGGCTTCCTAGCTGGGGGTCACTTGCTTGTCTGTAATGCATTGAATCAACTTCATCTATTCATATTTACTTTGGAAATCCAAGCCACTTTACTGTATAGCTGCAATCCTAATATTAATCATAACTAAATGTATATTCTGAAGCTATTTAGGGGTAGTAATAAAATATTTATTCAACTTTTTTTCTATTTCTATTTTTATTTAGTATTTCTATTTTTATTTGTGTGTTTTAGTAATTGTATTGTATGTATTTTGTTGTATTATCTATGTGGCTTTGATCAGCATCAAACAGCACTGTTTGACCCACAAGAGAAGATCTAGGCCAAAATGTCCTAAAATCCTTTCAGTGTTATATTTTGAACACGTGACGTTTGCAGGTCAACATGATCTGCATTTGTTTGCACAGTTATGCATGCAGCACCGCACAAGGCCTACAACAGGCCAAGAATGATGTGACGTTGCCTCTGAATCCCAATGATGCATGCAGACACACGGCCTGTAGCCATGCAGTAAGGCTTAAGCCCGCCCGTAAAGCAGAATTGGAACAGCGGAGGTTTCGGATAATCACTGGCATTGGACAGCTTCCCATGAGCCTCGTTAGGCAACAATGCATTATGGGTAGAAGGAGGAAGCAAAGCACAGTTAATAATAAACAGACAGCGTAACATAGGAAAACGAACACACAGACAGAGAAAAGCGAAAGTTTTAGATTATGAAAGAGGGCTACGATAATTGGCGAAATAGGGCAGTGTGTGTGACTGGCAGAAATTAGTTCTGACAGCGGACCCAAGGCTTGGCGACTGTCATTTTTGCTGCAAAGAGCCGTAGGACGCGCAATAATTGCTCCCTCGTTACTTAGCACATTTTCTTTCTCGGTTTACTGAATCTGCATTCCGTTTGTTTGTATGTGTGTCTGCACGTGTGTGATTTTAACTGTGTATATTGTGCATTAGGCAGTAGATGTGAGAGAGAGAGAGTGTGTGTGGGCGTTCGGTCATTAGCACCGACAGCTTTGGTTCATTGTGACTTTTAGAGCGTCTCTGAAGTTGATCTCACACTGAGTGTCATTAAGCCTGCCTGCATTTCACACAGCTGGTGGGTGTGTTCAGTGTGTGTTCTCTGTGCACGTCTCCGTGTTAATGCATGTTCGTGTGTGCGTGTGTGTGTGTGTGCGTGTGTGTGTGTGTCTAGGCAGTGGAAGCAGGCGGCCGACACCCTACATTTAGTATGGGAGAGCTACATACGGCATCTGTCAGCTTCTACCCCACCAATCACAGTTACAGATTTATGTTTTGCAATAAGCAAAACATAAATTGTCCCCCCCACACACTCTATTGCCACACACATACAGTACTGTACATATTTGCAGGAGTTTGTGTGAATGCGCACACACACACACACACACGCACACACACACACACACACACACACACACACACACACACACACATGATTCAGTGGTCTAACAACAATCATTCATAATAAAATAAAATGAGATATTATGGCTGCATACAAACCTAATTATAGTGTTTCCTAATAATCTGTTGTTGTTTTATACCTGTTAACGTTACAGTGGCTTTTCTGTAGTTAATGCATGAGGGATATTATAAATATATGTCTGTTATCCACAATATCTGAGAGAAAATATCTAAAAATATATCTCACTCATCTTAATGAGCCACATCTTATTTGAACTTTTTCAACTGATTAGAATATTTTGTTTCAATAATTTGCTTACTTTAAAGGGGTTTCCAGAGAGGTAAACAAAGTAATGAAATGGGTAAAACTAGATGTTCAACAGGGGTTCGTCCCCCTAATGGGTCGTCAGAGTTAATGCAGGAGGTCCACCTAATGATTTGATCCCAAATGTTTTTCATCCAAATATTTTAATATGTGTGACAATACACAGTACTGGCTTTGCATTGTGTACATACTATTATCAATTATTGTTATACATTATAATATGGCTGCCCTACACATTATTCTGGCTCAGTTTAACAAGAAATAACAAAATACTTTATTAATAAACAACCAAAATGTGCTAAACTTCTCGTTTAGAAACATTTTAGATAGACATTGAAATATATAGTTTCCAAGAAAAGTGCTTCAAATGGAACTATGTTAATAATTTTCAACTACGATTAATTAGACATCAGACCTATAGGTCTATAATAACACGATGGTTGCATTCTGTCATGTTTTGAAATGATTTTCAATTATTCTAGCATTCTTTAATAAACATATAGTCAGCAATGTGTAGTAGTTAGCATTTGGAATAAGAGATTCACAGCCCAGATCTTCCACGTAAGCAACCATACAACTGCCAGTCAGCAAAAAGTAGAAATATTTAAATGTGCAATACAGTCAGTATACTCTGCTATGCTATCCTAATGCTTCAGGATAGCATGATAGAGATGTAAGATCAGAAAGCTCCAGCATCTACTGTTGGAACTGGTATACCAGTTATATATAAACACACACACACACGCACACACAAACACATACTGTTTTATTGTTTATTATACATTCATTTTCAATATAATGTAGCATTTAAGAACATAATTGAGTAAAGTACAGTAGCATCCTATCGCTCATCTATTTCTGTAAAGAGCTTAATAAATGCTACACTCATGTCATTTGGTCTTCCGTGCACACAAACAGGCAGATTGTGACACAATATCAGTTGAACTTTGCCTGTCCGTTAACAAACCCATCCTTACCAAGCCCGTGTACCACAGTAGTGAGACTGTACTGTTGTTCTCCCCACCGTGACAGAAAACATTTAATACACCCCGACATTTTATCTGACAACCTCCCCTGGCTTTGCCCCTGCCATGGTTGTCAGATAAAATGCCCTTTCTGCGTTCATAGTTTAGGTCATCATTTTAAGTTTCACTAAGGGGCGTTAAACTAGTTGGAATAGAATGGATGCAATCTGCAGCTTGCATTCCTTGAAGTTATCGTCCATCCTGCTGTCATAGAAATAAATGTGTTTTACTGCTGGCTCTGAAACAGAGTTTGTACTTGACCTTGTTGATGAATGTTGTATAGTGGATTTTCCCATTTCTTGTCCCAATATACAATATATTTTGCAGGCATATTGCATTGCCGAAGCCCCAAGATCTATGGAACTTACATGCGCCCGGATAAAGAAACGCTGTGAGAACATCAGTTGAAAACATCATCATAGAGGATGCATGACTATGCACAGTGCAGTCAGGGGGTTTAATAATTCAACACCCTCTTCAATATTTCTTTGAGTCACACCTGATTGGTTGCCTTGGGTCTGTTCTGAATATCCTGTGAGTTCCTGCATGCTCCTGCAGAGGATTCATCAGCGGCGTGTGACTGCATCTGCAGCAGCTTTATGTACGCGTCACAATGACAGTATAAGCCAACTTAGAGCCCGTCTAGGCAGCGCAGCACAAATAATGATGGCAAGAAGCAGATGTTGATGTGTCATGGTGGTGGAGCATTTCTATTCGAGCGTGTGTCTGTATTGTGTGTTATACAATCTGTGTGTGTGTACTTATGACGACATGTACCAGATGTTCCCATCAGTGATTATTTTGACTCAGCAAGACAATACTAGGAACAGGAATGTTTCCATTTCATGTATTCTCTTCCTTGAACACTAAACATACAGTGTGTTGCCTTACACAAAGAATACTTGCATGGACTCCAAAACCACACCTATCACCCCACACTGCACTCCAGCCATCCATCTATCCCAAGAAGATAGATCACATCTCTCACCGCCTAATTGGTAAATAGACTATCAGGTTACCCCGGCGATGATGGAGGGGCATCGGTAGAGACACAGTGCTAAATGATGTGCCATGCTGTCTCTCTCCATTCCTCCATTTACTCTGTTTGTCCAGTTCTCCTATATTTCATGCTCCCTAACTCCTTTTGTGTTGAAGCGTATAGCTATCTGCAGGCCGCACAGCTGTCCCAGTACAGCCAGACAGTGGAATAAACACTGAAACAATATAATGGCTGATACAGTAGTGATTATCCCTAATTCTGATTCATTGAAGTCTTTCCATTGGCAGTTTAGAGCCTATAGAATCCACCAGGCGTGGCAACTGAAAACCCAGCACTGCACAACAAGGCACAAGAAGGACGAGAAAGACCATGTCTCCACTGAACATACCAGTTTTACTGCTTCTTTGGATGCAAAACATATATTCTGCAAATAAAGCCAATAGTATGCTAAGCTGTGACTGCAGCTATTATTGGAGAACTTTA
>JAODUE010008023.1:0-12366 GCA_027564755.1 Amblyopsis hoosieri
TCTCTCTCTCTCTCTCTCTCTCTCTCTCTCTCTCTCTCTCTCTCTCTCTCTCTCTCTCTCTCTCTCTCTCTCCACCTTATTTGCAATAGCACAGTCACTGCGTATGAATATCCCGGCACTTATATGTCATAAGTGTATTACTGAAAAATCCACCGCCTCAGTAACACGCCATACTGATTCCTTTCCTTATATATGCCGAGGTTTCAAATGGCCACATTGTTTACACAGATACGAGAACAGTGCTGTGTTTTTCCACATCAAAATGGATTTGGTTCTGTCAGCGCTAACGCAAAGCAGCATGCCAATAAAGGCATCAGTGCGCTTCGCTGCTGAGGGAGTCGGCTCTATAGAAGTGTAGCCTTCCGCCGCGCGGGGTCCTGAGCTCCTATATTGGCTGGGAACCCATGTGACTGGTTGACCTCGTGCAACTTGTCCTTTACACTCACTGGCCACATGCCGGCAAGCCGACCTTTCCTATTAACCCCGCTGCGTGCCTGTCATTTGAAGTTTTTATTATGCACACATTCCCTTTGGGAACATGCCGGAGAATATGGCGGTGGCAGCCGTAGGGGGTCAGGCAGGGCTAGTTATGTTGTGCATTTACACTCAGCGGGTGTTTGTATATACCGCACTTTAATTGATATGGACTTAATTGGATTATTAATGTGGTATTCATTCGGTAGTGGGTCTATACAACCTTCACAGCAAGTTTTGACATGGTGTCATAGTCGGAAAGCAAATAGGCAAACACTCTGAAACGTAATGTTTATAATGCTACTGTAAGCCATACTGTACATGTATGCAAACAAATGCATTACAACCACAAATGGCCTTTGCCCTACAGTATTTGTATTGCATAATGCCTCGTGCAAACATTTCCTTTTAAATCTGTCCGATATACAGTAGTACGATTCCCGCCCACGCACGCACAGTTGTACACAAATTACAAATCAATAGGCAAACAAAAGTTCAGCAAATAAGTGCAGTGTCAAAGCAAAACTGCATAATTCCAATATTCTCAAACTGTCATATTAGCCTATTACCATAGTGATGTGTTTTTAAACAGAATCACATTTCTTTCTCACTTTTCTTCTGTGATCTTAAACACGCGTGTCTAGACGAACACTAGACGCTAACACAGCTGGTGACGCTGCCCAGGAACCCTTCCCTGTCCACAGCACTGTTAACCACCAGCTATTCTAATTAAATTGAGTTTACATACCAAACGCTTTTAAAGCATGTTCACACACCCCAGAATGATGACTGATAAGGTACACCGTTGCCACTGCCCTGTAAGCAGGCGATAAGAGCTGTGCATGCCACTGGGCCTTGGCGGGGATGTATTTTAATGTGCAGGGGCTTGCCGAGTCAATTCACTTCCCACACTTTACCTGATATTATTCATGAGGGTTTTCTTAGCCCTATCCAACATCCATTACATATTTATCACAACTATTTCCATTATCAACTGGCTCTGCCACTTGCATTTGCTCAACCTCATTCGATTGCGTGCCAAGTCAGCAGTGGCCCGAAAAAAATAAAAATAAAAAATAAATAAAAGGAATGCGCTTTTCCCGATGGACTGTGATATAGCCCTCATCGCAACCAAGCTGTTGACACCATACTGCTACTCTTTCAACCATTGTAGTGAAAATGCTTTGGAAAGAAGTCATGGGAACACGTGTCTGTACAGTTAGTGGCAGCGTTGGGGCTACATGAGCACAACAAATGCAGGGGCATTTTGCTCTTGTAATGGAAATGAATGGCTTGCAGCTACAGTTTTTTTTGTGTTGCTGTACTTGTTTGTAGTCCTGTCAAGGCTCTAACAGCCCGGCACACCAGATTACGTAAAAGTTAGCCAGAGGACAAATTTTTCTGCAAAGGTTTTTGCAGAATTTCTGATCATTAAAAATGGAGCAGAGGAATGTCGTATGGATTACAAATGGGAACATTGCAAATGCGTGTTTTTTTCCTCCCCCTTTACCCTGTCTGAATCAATTGAACAAACTGGCGTGATATTTGATGGCCTGTGAGCTCCAATTATTAGAACAATATTATGGCTGGGCTAAGTCACGGGTACTCTTGTGGAATTCCAATAGTGTTTGGGAGCTATTTGTATTGGTCCTAGTCCTTCAGGGGCTGGAGAAGGGCATACAGCTCAATAACTCAATTCTTAACAATTAGCCCCTGACATGTCCCCAGAAAACAGACAGAGAGGGCTCTAGTGGATAATATTTTCCCAAGCCTGCAGATTACTGTTGCAGCTCAGATAGCATTGCAGAAGTTTATAAGTTGCACTCGCCACTGATAAGATCAGAGTTGATAACTATGTAATTCGTCATCGCCCACCTCTTTAGGCTTGTGTTTATTTTGTCATCATAAGCAGGGATCTCATTACCGTACCAGGCAGCCCGTGATCTTTGAGAAAAAAGCCGTCGTTCTTTCCCAGCGCCTTTGCATTATGAAAAGATACACTTTGCAACAGAGCAAATGACACTGACTTTTATCAGTCCTAATCATAAATGCATTACACTACACTATAATGGAAGGAGCCAGTATATCTGATCTCACCTAGCTGGTCCATGTGCACACCACCCCCCCCCCCCTCCCCACCCCACGCGGCCAAGCTCTCCAGCAGCAGGCAGTACAGACTGACCTTGGACCAGTGTCGACCTTGCTGCATCACAGCAGCCTGATGTTATTAGACTGGCTGAAAAGAGGAAAGGTTGAAACAGCACACACAGTCCACCGCACCTCGCGTTGACCTCTCCTGCACTTTCAAGGAGACCGGGGAGGGGGGGGGGGGTGTGTGGGTGGATGCGTGCGTGTGTGCGCTCGCGTGTGTGTGTGTGCGAGCTTCATCCAAATGTTTATTAACCTGCCCAGGGAAGAGCACATAATCCTGGGAGGTACATAGACCATAGCACCCTATACCGTAGCTCCAGGAGGACCATGTGCTGTGCTCTGACTATAAAGGGGTCGTAGTGTTGTTACTGAAGCCCCTGAGGCCAATGAGGACAATTAGAGAGACGTGTTTCTGGGTCAGTGGAGCACAGTTACCAGTCTTGTTATATTAAACTATTTTCATACAGGGAATGAAGCGAAGGCGGCTTGTCTCCTGTTTGATGTAAGACTTCTATGGTGTGATAGCCTCATACAAGGAAACAGCTGGGATGTTGCTTTGTTTGAAAGGGTTTACGCTAACAACGGGGCTATGTAGCTTTTTAGAGTTTTTCTTCAACTCTTCTGTTGTAATTTCACTTTCAAACTCCTTGAATCAACAGCCAGCTAACATAACACCCACAGAGTACAAGAACCAAATGCAAGCAATAACCTAGCCACAAGCTCCGTGTGTTAACAGTGTTTACATTTCATATGCTGCGCACACACACACACACACACACACACACATAGGCCTACTGCTGAAAATTTCAGAGCTATGAAAACAGTATTTTATTTTGTTTAATTAAACAATGGATAAAAGCAAACATGCAGGGTGCAAAGATTGTACCGCTTGGAGCAATGCCACATATTCATATACTGTATTGTTGCCGTAATACAGCCGATCGCGTTGTGCTTTTATTAGAACTAATTGCCATGGGCTGTATACCTCTCTCTGAGGCGGGCTATCAGGTGGTTAATACAGCAGTAAACAAGTTAACAATGCTTGACAGGGATCAAAATGGACATGAATTCCAAAGTGGCAGAAACTCAATGACACAGATCGTATTAGGAGAGCTATAGTGAAAGTGTCACGCCATACGGCTTGCATTCTGATCACCACTTAAGCCCCATATATCAAAGGCATAATCACAAATGTAATGGGCATGTGTTGATGTATAAGGATAGCTGTTCCATGCTACAATCTTGATTCCGCGCTCCACCAGTACTTGCACATAAAAGGGGATTGATATATTTAGTGCATGGAAAAGATACTAAATGTATTCCTTTTATAGTAATAATTCCTTCTTTCACCTTTAGATTTAGCGATATGAAATATGAGAGAGGCAGAGGCAGAATGACTCAGATTCAGCTGTATGAATGAGAATACATTCTCATAAGTGGTATACGAGTGGCATCAAAACGGATTATCTTTTGACTCAATAATCTTGGAAGGTTGTATCACCCTGGCCTAACCTGATCATACGCCCACGTCATTTTAAGCATGAATTGTGTATCAATTATTTCTAGAGCCAGAGGATGGATGATGCATAGTCTACATCCAAGGAGATATTTTGTATTTCTTTTTATAAATTTATAATTATGTATACTTATTTCTTTATTTGGCATCTAAACGCACACACTTGAAGTACTGTAACATTTTTCAAGCATAATTACAAAATGCTGAGTGCATGCTTTTACCAGCTGCATTTCCATTTTAATGCATCCTCCCCCTTTTGCATTTACTAACAATACTGCTAGGGTCAAAATAACAATAGCATTACCAGTAAATAAGGTACAATAAATCATTTTTCAAAAGCATTTTGAAGGGGAAAAATTGGGGAATACTAATTGGTGTATATGTATATCCCTCCCATATGTAAAGTAAAGCAAGCTTTATTCTCCTCTGTTAACAATTCTTACATTATTTTATAGGGACAACACTGTTTTATTAACAGCCTGCATTTTAAAAGGTGAAATAAAAGGTCTATGCAACCAATTTTTACGCATTATGCAACATAAAACGATAATGCGCACACATCATGGAAGCCAAGTAGCCATAGTCTACATTACCAGCAGATAATACAATTAATAAATAAAACACATTAAGTGTGTATTATTGTTAATCTAGGTTTGCAGGTGTGGAGTCCATTAAACGCATCTTACATCTTATATGGCCTCAAATCCTCTATGCTAATGTATGTTTGGGCAACGGCCTCTTTCAGTTTAATAATGAATTAACTGGTAATTATGAAAATGGCTCACATGCGGGACTAATGCTGCTCCGGGTTTAATTAGAGCAGGAGCCTGCCACTCAAAGCCTTACGCCACTCCGGGGGGAAGGACGACCGCGAGACTTTGCTGGAAAAACTGACTACTTCACTACAGGGAGCAATGGATGGATTCACCATCCCATCACCATGCTAGTGACAGTGAGCTTTGGCGCACTGTCTGGTCCTGTTATCGCGGGCTACGGATAACGGTGGCAGTTATCCACCTGTTTGTAAAGTGAGAGCTGCTGCATTGAGCTGATGTGTAGTTAGCTTGTCAACGCCAAGGGAAAAGTCATGAACACATGGCTTAATAGCACCACGAGAGCATTACCAGACATTAGAGAATGTTAACTATGGCCAGTTAGTGGACCCCAGAGTAAAGGAAATGAGTACTTCCATCACCACAGTTGTGTAAAGATAGCAGGGGTTTGTAGATCTTCCGTGAACATTGACACTTGTTTTTTTTTTCCACATTCGCGCTGATATCACGGTTGTCCAGCTAGAAATTCACCTCTGTAACCTCTATTCAAACCGACTTTGAAGAACAGAAGCGTTAGCAAGAGATTTAGGCACTTCTGATATAGTGAACAGGCTTTGAGATGGACAGTGACGCCCATTTAGGCTCAGGCCAGACAGAAGTGAGGTGACATTGGCCTTGACTACCCCAAAACACCACAAAGCAATCTGTATAATGAGAATGTTTGTCATTCCGTTCACGCGTCAACCCTATCAGCTCAATGCATGCTCACTAACTCTCCCCATAGAGGAAGAGAAAAGATACTGGCCAATTATAAAAAGTCGAGTTCATCAGGAAAAAATGCAATGACTTAATTCTATTCATTGTCTTTTTTATTTGCCATAATCCAGCTCTGTGATTAATTATTATTGTCACAAGTTAAACGTTACATATTTAATGTAACATACAATATGCAAACACTCTCATTACTGTATTTTGCAATATATGTTCTATATGTTCTATACTTATTTATTTAACATACATCTGCAATGCCGTATCAACATCTGCAATGCAATACAGAAGGTCCATTATTGATGAAGAGATGTCTTGCAGGACTTATTGAAGGATTGCACCAAACAAAGTGACTGGCAAAGCCTGGTAATCTGCAGCATGTAGCACGGTTCATCTAGTAGCATTGAGAGATGCCCTTGGAAATATGGAGCGCTTGGCGAAGCTAATACGATAGCAGAGGAGAGGGTAGGGGAGGGAAAGAGGGTCTGCTCGTACGGGGTCATGTACCAGTACTGTAACAATTCCTTTCGACAACAACCCGTCTTATCTTTTTTGCTTTGCCAGCGTGCACTTGAAACCGAGGGTTGCCGTATTTAATCATATTACCGGTGAGAGCTTCTCCTTTTATTAATTTACCAGGGGGGTGGGCGTTTGGGGGAAAGAGCGGTAGGAGCCTAGCTGCGATGAAGAAGCAGGGATGAGCTCCCTTTGGCACAAGCGGCCGTTCGTGTGCGCTGAAAGTGCGTGTGCTGAGCTAACGCGAGGAGACAGTGGCAACCGCCCTGCTGCTCAGCAGAGAGAGGACCGGCCGTCTGCACGCCTCGTTAAGGAAACGCCGAGCGGAATTGCGCGCGGCTTCCGAGATGGCTGCTCATTCTGATGGCGGCCGACGTTGAGGAAAAAAATGTATCGCGTTTGACTGTGGACGTCACAGGTTGGAGCCTCACAAGCGGTCATATTAAGCGGCAGTGAGGATTGCAGGCCGCACAACAATTTAGGGTAATGCTGAATTAACGGAGGGCACTGAACCATGCTAATGCTTTATTTGGGGCCTAATAGTGTAGCTTTAGTACAAAGGCTATAGAATCTCAACTCTTAATCCAAGTTGACTATGTCAACGAAGATTAAATAGAGTTGGTGAACAATGCGTGACCGAAGAACTGGCATTACTTTCTACATCTAACCAATAGGTTCCAAGCCTTATCTCTCTGTATCCGGGCCTTTGAGCTCTCAGGTGTACAGTGTGTCTGGCCAGCCTATAGGCCACAGGAAACAAAGCCACGGTGACATTTTATCTGAATGTAGTTCCTGTGGGGCTTGATCCACGCTGCAGAACTGTCAGGCAGATTTCAGCGTGATGCGGAGGGGTGAAAAGAAAGCCAAACAAACTGGAAACCTGACACAATCTCGTCTTGCCAGGCGTTTCAGACGAGCACAGAGAGAGGTCTCCAGGGATCGCAGGAGGCCGAGATGAAACAGAAAGTTAGATCTAACCTCTTTTTGTGTTCCTGGAACCCAGTCCTGTAGTGTTGATAGATTAAAAAGACGATCAGACAAGCAATAGGAAGAAGGAATCAGTTTGTCTGTTTGAACATGCAGACCCTTGTTAGAAGTAGGACCTCAAAATCTATTGTACGGAAGGAAAAGCATGAACTATTTCCTCTGCTTGTAGCAGTAGTAGTATCATCCTTTTGTAAGCAATGTGAACAAGCGACATTAGTGGTAAAACATACAATACTTGTTACATTACAATAAAAGACAAACACTCCCAGAATTGCGGAGTTATGGTAATCAAACGCACTGTTTCGAAAGCTTTTCATCAATTTTTCATTCTCCCTGTTCATGGGGTGAAAGTACAAGCATGTTTCATCAACAAATGAATCAAAACCATGGAAGCCCTCACACAGAGTTGAAGGGAATGAATTCTGCATATTGTACAAATTCCGTGGTATTCATTGGATAAAATGGTAGCTGTCCCGACACCGTTATTGATTGAATTATGAAATATGTCCAGTGTCACGGTCACCACACACACACACACACACACACACACACACACACAGACACTTGATTAAACAGCTCAGACTGGGTCAACTATTGTGATTATTGGAATGGTCAGACTATTCTGTTTTATATCATTAAAGATTGCACCACAACAAAACACCAAGGTTTGGTCTCATTTGCTGTTACGTTCAAAAGACCAGAAGCAGACATGACATCTCATACATAATGCATTGAACCATCACAAGCTCAAGAAACAGCTGTAAATCACCACAATATTGTTGATGTTTCGTTAAGGGACCACGAACGAGGCTAAGGCTGATGTCAAGTATTTAATTGATGCCAAGTGCTGTATCTCACCCTTTACCTGCTCCCTATAGGGGTGGCATTAACCTCCTGCTCTTTTCACAGGCTGTTAGAAGAGAAGCGATACCTATCACCGGTGTTAAGGCGGAGTTTGCACCCTCTCCCCGGGGGGCTTTGCTCAAATCCCTGCTTCACTCGGTCCTCCTCTGCATAGCCCTGCTCATGACCCAGTCATTGCAACTTACTCTAAAATGAGTCTCTTCAGGCAATCCTTGCAATACATTGGCAATCTGGTTTAGAACAAGAGAGAGAGAGAGAGAGAGAGAGAGCGAGAGAGAGAGAGAGAGAGAGAGAGAGAGAGAAATGGAGGGAGAGAGAGAGGGGTAGAGAGAGAGAGAGAGAGAGAGAGAGAGAGAGAGAGAGATAAGACGGTTGAGGAGAATGAGAGGAGAACAAGCTGGCAGAGGAGCAGAAACATAGTACATGGGACAGTATGGAGTTTCCACACTCCCCCGCTGATCGTTCTCCGAGAGGTTAAAGTTCACAGGGGCCTGGGAACCAAGCTTACCCCATGCGGTTATTGCCGGCAGCCCTTTTTCGAAAGCTCGGCTTTCAAGCGCCAAGGGTGACAGACACTTTAAAACCAGGCTCAGATCCTTTAGTTGGCGGTGTAGCGGCTTTAGCGAACGGGGCTAACAAACAAGCCAGCGAGCGGTTGTACTCTTTTAACCGGAGCTCAGCATGTCAAGCCTGCTGCTCTTTGTGGCTCTCTGGCGGTACTCATCTGCTACCTTGTTTTTTTTTTCCCATATCAGAGAGTAAATGCATGCTATTACCGTTATCCCAAACGGTCACATTGCCATCGTTCCAGCACTTCGTCAAATTGATATTGTGGGGAAAACACACGGCCGGTGCCCAGTCGTTAGTTCGTAAACACATCTCCTCTCGCTGCCAGCTCCCACTGTCTAGCGTGCCGGGCGTAGACCTAGTCAGCGCGTTTGGCTCGTACCGCGAATGCTAATGAGTGGCCGGCTGCTGGATGGGAAAAGTGAACGCTCTGTCATAATTGAGGGAGATTAATTCAAGGAACTGTACCGTGTTCTTATGGATCAGTGCGTCTTGTTAGGGGGCTCCGCCACGGGTTAGGGCGCTGTAGTGGGTGTGTGTGTGGGTGTGGGGTTGGGGATGCTGGTGGTGGTGGGGCTGGGGGGGGTTTGTATATGTTTGTGAGGGTGTGTGCAACCTGCAGATTGTGGGGGTGGGGCGCTGTGTGAGGAACTAATTGAAATGAGAGGCGATGTGCAAGTCTCAGCCAACATGGCCGGCCCATTTGTCAGGGTGACATCACTGCACTCACACCCCATCCATCTCCGCCCGGCGCCACAGAGCCATGCTTCTCCTAGTGATTAATATCCATACCTCCCTCACCGAGGTGCAGCACCAGACCCCCGCCTCCTCTCGGGCCCCGCTTTACCACCTGTACCTTCACACCGAGACGCACACAAACACATTCAGCAGAATGCTGGAGGCACTACATTTCACCATTGTGATTGTGCGCTAGCCAATGCCGCGACACGCCAGTGCCAAAAGCTGCAAACGCACTTAATCGCTTCCAAAACATAGATCATGCTTCCATTTGCTCTGATTGAGTATTACCCCAAAAATATCCCCCTTCCTTTTTTTTTTTTTTTTTTTTTACAAATATGCCATCAGTCATGCACACCGCACCGATACGCCTGCGGCTGTCGCGCCAAGTCGCTGCGGATGCTATTTACGGCCAGTGCTGGCAGCGCTTCCACAAATGAAACAGGTGAGAGGAGACACATGATAAGGTGGAATTAAAAAGCGGCTAGTAACGTTTGGGTAGAAGTGGGTTGCTTCAACTTGGCCTTAACTTAGCTCATTACTGCTAGCTATCAAGCGTGCCTCATCACACCTGAGAAGAAAAGTAACGAGGCTTTGAAGATGCCCCAAATGGTGACCTTACACTCCCTCCCCCCTCCACTGCTTTGATAAGCCCCTCTCTGATCTTCTTCATGGTATCAACTCACATCAGGAATACCCCCCTCCCCAACACACACACACACACACATGCACACCCACTCGACGCTTTCGAAGTCGCCTACCGAGGAGCGCGACGACGCGGGCAAAAGAGAACAGGGCTGATCTGAGACACGCTGCGGTGTGCGCCATGTTGTTTTCTGTAGACCAGGCAGCTACTCATTTGTGCACGTAATAAAAGAAGCATCTTCCCGACCCCCTCCACCATTATCACCACCCCCACCTCCACACGTGAGCCTCCGAGTGGAACCAAAAGCACTGCTTAAACCTGGCAGCGGTGCCTCACACACACACCAGCACCTCTTCCTCTCCCTATGCTGTGCCTCCGCGCCAGCTGCGAGACACAAACCCGCCACTTATCGTAAAAGCATTTCCCTGTCTTTGACAAGCCACTGTCTCTCCAGCATGCAGCTCTCAATAGGGCTGGGGGGTGGAATTTCCCAACATATTCTGCAAGGAGAGGAGACAGCGGAATATAACGGAGACAAAAGCAAATATGGAGAGCAGACAGAGAGACACAAGGGGAGGGGTAGTGAGGAGGCAGGAACGGGTGTGGGTGTGTGGGGGCGGGGAGTGAGACAGGCTAGAGAGCTGGTCGGGGCGGGGGTGGGGGGGGGAATGTGCACAGCCGCCGTGATGATTGATTGAGCGGCGTGCCGATGCCGGGAATGGGGGGGGGGGGTCATTTGCGGAGGACGCCCGGGCTGCTGCTCATGCCAAAGCCCTCGACCAGTGTCGCCTGACCATACGGACGCCTCACACAATCCGATTAGCATCCCCAAAGTCACGGGGCAGGACAACAAAACAGATGGCACGTGCCCCCGTACATACACACCACACACGGCAACGACGACATAAATATCGCCGTCTTTTTTTTGTTGTTTTTCTAATAAAATATCCCCTTGTTTGTCCGCAAGCAATATGGGGTCTTTTTGTTTTTTTTGTAGGCTTTTTTTGGGAGGTAGGGAGGGATGGCGTGTGTCAGAAGAGCTCTTCCCTCTTGACATTTATTTTTTCAACATCACTTTGTTGCACACATTTTCCATGTGAGCGGCTGGGGCTATGTCGTGTAATATGCATGATGCCCTATCTTCCGCAGACTAGCCGTTGCCTTAAGAGTACAACATACAGCCTATAGCAGCAGCCTTGGTCACTGCCGCACACACTATCTGTCTGTGTCAGCGTGCGCAGCTGAGCCTCATGCCGGGATAGGAGGGAGGAGGAAAAGAAGGGAAATACTATTTAGGTTCCTGCGAGCAATCTGTTTCTTCAGCAGAAGCCTGCAGTTTTATGACCATGCTATTATTCAGTATAAACTAGTTCATTGTAGGGGCAAGCCCTTGAAACATCGCTAGATTTCGCTGCCATTCATGGCGGTCTGATACTTGACTAAATTATTGATTGGTGACAAGGCCTGCAGAGATCAAGGGCTCATACATATATTCCTTTCTTTTTTCTAACCATTTCTCAAGTTGGGACTCTAGACACTAGGCCGTTCGTGTTTAAATCCACCTCGAATGGAAACGGTGGTTCGTAGGTGCCGGTGGTCCCGGCGAACACAACGGCAGCGGCCGCTGTGTCACTGATCGTTCTGGTGTCTTCCAGCTCTGACCCCTCCCTCCACCGGAAGCAGGGATGCGACGGAGGCTGAATGGGCCTCAGTGTTCAGGCGGACATAAAGAGGCTCTCTCTCTTGTGCATCGCCTTCTTGCCTGCCCCCGTCTCTCTCTCTCTCTCTCTCTCTCTCTCTCTCTCTCTCTCTCTCTCTCTCTCTCTCTCTCCCTCACTCTCTCCCTCCCTCTCTCTCTCTCTCTCTCTCTCTCTCTCTCTCTCCCTCACTCTCTCCCTCCCTCTCTTGCTCCCTCACTCTCTCTCTCTCTCTCTCTCCCAGTGTGTGCTGCACCCATGACATTGTGCACTGAGCTGTGAACAGGAGCTGTACACTGATCCAAGTGGCAATCACCTTCACAACTCCCCCCTTTCCCCACATCCCACATCCCAGAACGCCCTCTTTCACGTCCCCCCCAGCCTCTCTCCCCCCACCCCTTCCTCTCTCACATACAATGTAGTATTCCTCTGTGGGAATGTACCCTACATGGAGGATGAGGTTCTGGGTATGTCCTCCTCCAACACAGGCTCTTTATGTGCTCACAGTGAATGGGGACGCGCTGAGCAGACCCCGTCCACAACCTACCCCCCACCCCCCCACCCCCCCCTCCTCCCCTCCTAGAGACTCCCATTGAGCCCTGGCATGGCCGGGGCAGAGTGGGGGGCCTTGGAGCTCTTTTGTAGTGTGTGTGTGTGTGTGTGTGTGTG
>JAODUE010008023.1:12376-29102 GCA_027564755.1 Amblyopsis hoosieri
CTTGCAGCGGGTGTTTGGGGGGGGGGTGGGGGTGTGTTTTGTTTTTTTGTTTTTTTTTTTTTGTTTTTGGGTGTTGTGTGGTGGTTGGGGGGGGGGGGGGGGGGGGGGGGGTTCTTAAGGGAAGGCTGTCCAGCCTGTGACTGTGTGGGCCCTTTATTTCCCAAGAGAAGCGAAGGAGAGAGAGTCAGGGCAAGAGGGAGTGGCGGTGGATGGGGAGAGTTTGGACACAGACGGCCTTGTTAACCGGCACCCCTCGGAGAACGGGAGGATGAGAGGGGAGGTAGAAATGGGGGGGAAACAAAGCGAGAATATAAAGGAAAAGACCCCAACGGGCGCCCAATAAACCCCCTCCACGCGCACACACACACACACCCCCACACCACCACCACTGCCTAAGTTACGTCAGCGCCGTCCACTTCCTCCGTCTGTCCTCGTGTGACTTCACCGGCTCAATAACAAGCTTCTCGCCCTCGCTCGCCCCACCTCGTCCTCCGCCCATTGCTTTACACACACTCCATTATCCGGGGAAAGTGGGGGGTGGGAGACCGGACTAAGAGAGACGTCGAGGGCGAGAGCCATCATTATCACCGCCTCCTTACAGCCACGCCGTGAGTTATGGCCCCGCCGTACAGGAAACAGACATTTAAATCATAATCAATAGAGAAATATCAATGGGTGGAGGCAAGGCGAGCACCGCCGCCGTGGCTCGGCGGGGAGCCAGACACAATCGATGCACAGCCAGATATGTGATGGTCAAAGGCTAACCCTAGGGAATAAACTAGGGCTGGCCCCAAATATTCGATTATTCGGGTATTCGTTCGTTGGGTTTCGATTTAAATATTGAGATTCGAGTATTCGTTTTTTTCACATTATGCATGCATGCATTAATCCCTACTGTCTCCATATAAACCCACATGTTGAAATGTAATTGCCTGCCCTACACTGTGTCATCAACACAATTGATTGCAATTGGCTCTGTCTGTAAGAAGAGAGCGAGGAGATTCATTCAACACACACTCTTATTGGCTAATACAGGAGGTATATGCTATTTGACAGCTCTGATTGGCTCAATTAACGTGTCAATCAAAGTGACCATTTTGAGCGCATGGCCATGTTTACATGTGTGCTCACTGAAGGTAGGAATCGAAGATTACTTCTGTTATACTTCTTAATTAGCAGAGTGTATTTAATGGTATTTTTAAAAAAGAATATTCGGTTACTCGTTCGGAAATACCATCAAATATTCTAAATCTGTAAAATGGTATTCGGGACAGCCCTAGAATAAACAGAAAAAAGACCCCCCTGCTCCTTAGTTTAAATTAAATTTTACCCTACTACATTAACAGTCTTAACCACATGGATGGAAATAGAAAGTCGCTTGTTTGAAACTGTCCAAACACCCTCATCCCCTTGTAGTGCTAATGGGTGTAGAGAGGGCACTCTGTCACACTATACTGTCCGTTACTTGACCCTTCAGCAAGTGCAAAAGGTGCTGAAAGGTACTGCAGGCGAGAGGCTTGTGCTGCATGCACACAGTGTTTAGTCCAGCCAAGAGGATGAAAGCAGACAGGTGAGACCTGGCCTGGCTGGGGCTGGTCCAAATCCCCTGCTGCCTATCCTGCTGGGATCAATTCTGCCTCTCTGTCTTCACCCCACTGCACACTTACCATACATTGTAATTACATTGAGTCAGACTATAGCGCCGTTCCAGCGTGTAATACAAACCTAGATAGATGTGTTTTTGAACATGCAGAACAGAAAACAGAGCATAGTAGCCGTTTTTTGTTGTCTAATAGCTAATTACTGTATCTACTAGCTAACCGACTAATAAAATGTTTCCACAGGTAGAATAATCGTTTTTATACTTCAATCTGCAATTCTGACCTTCTCTTTAATAACTAAAAGCTAATTTAGTTTGACTTATTTTTGCAATGTATAATTTCAGTTTTAGCTATAATCAGTTTAGGGTCTTTTTAATTAATCCTTGTTTGTTGAATTCGCATAACGGAAATCAGTATAGCTACTGTATGTATTGTTTTCAATTTTAATAGTCATATATCACCCTTACATGTTTGTTACTGTTAATTGGTTACTATTAAGTTCATAAATATTTCCATTTTAATTTGACTTGAACTAACCTTAATTTTAGTATGTGATTAAAGGTTGGTTGGAATACATTTTATTTTTAACAGCGCAGCGCATACTAAGTATCTCAGTCTGAAATCAACATTAGTAGTGCAGTCAGGCACGTAACCACGTCGAGTGAATGCCACTCTGGAGTGCTGTGCAGTAGCCCGGCATCTCAAGGTCCTGTGTAGGTGTTAGCTGTGAACAGACAGCACACCGATTCACGGAGGTCAAAGCCTACGTGCAACTGGTTAGCGTTGAAATTACCGCCTAGATCTGGAGGAGCTGTAACACAACAGAGCTAGCAGCTACATAGCAGCACCATTTTCACAGTGGGAGTTATCAAAGCAATACTACATAATGATAACTAGTGTTATCCCTGCGTGTTTTCATCATAGCCTACTACTGACATTTTGATGTGATGTGTTGTATTTTACCTTAAGGCACAATGCGGAGGTAAACACTACGGACATTATGGGAATAGAAAAATAGCCAATAGATAGAAAAAGAAATAAGGCAAAACAATGCTTTAGCATTAGAATAAACAATGCTCATTCATATATGTAAACTGTAAAAATAGACATGCATATAAACAATTAACTGGCTATTTTAATTGCTTTCCAAAAGAAAATACTAGCTGCCACCTTTCCAATTAAAACATAACCAACAGCTATATTAGATGTATTTTAAAATGGTGCCCACAGCATGTCTAATGTTGCTGTCTAATATATTCGATTTTAGCTCCGCATTTTAATGACCATCTTTGTTTTTACATGCAGGAAAATTGAACGCTTTATTTTTATTTATTTACATATATCCCCACCACCCAGGCAGCTAGTTAGCTGCGTGAAATTATTATTGTTTCTGTCACTGTGACAAGTCTCCCGAGCAATGCTGTCCACATTCATATGCAGTCTCAAAGAAGCCCTTGTATTCACCAGCTCCTTCCATCTCCCGGCTCTGCTGATATGCCCTTGGTTAAGTGTGAGCCACTCTGCAAATGAGGCTTCTGCTGACAGAGTCACGTCACCGCTCTCCCGGTGCAGAGGCCGACGCCTTTTTGGATAGCAGGGTAAAATGAGGAGGACCCGCGAGAGAGGAAGGGAGGAAAGCTCTCCAGCTGAATCCCGCCTTCTCTGGTCTCTCTCGTCTTCCTCTCCCCCTCCGTCCCCTCGTTCTCTGCCTTGTCCTGCTGCTCTGGCGTCCTGGGGGAAGCGTCTGAAGGAGACCATCTGTTGATCCACTCGTCTGTTGCTTTTCTTCCTGCGCCCATCCCCTCTGTCCTATCTGATGATCTGGCCTGGCCTTGCCTCCCCTGCCCAGCCCCTGTGCGGTTGCCAGCGGCGACTCACGGATAGGCGGGGGGCTGTGGTGTGTGTGTGTGATTGGTTTGAGCGGTGAAGGAGGTTAAGGCCTCTGTAGTCCCTGACTCAAGCAAACCATGCAGGCGCTCGCACTCGTTGTACATACAAGCCTTATAAGCAGCTAAAGGCCCCAGAGCAGCTGCGTTCTAATCATGGTCTATCTAAGCAGAGCACCACCGATGCTGAGCTCATCCAGAAAGCACATTAAAAGGGAGGAAGGGGGGGGCGTCTGTTTCTGTCTTGCATTGCTGATATCAAAAGCATCATATCTCCCCCAGGGTTTTGAACACAAGAGTGTGCATCATTATATGGAGGCACGGACCATGAAATGGGTGTGCGAAAACAAAAAAGCCGTTGAGGGAGCGGTCCTGTGTTGAGCAGGCAGTCGGCGGCGGCCTGCAGCGCTCTCTCTCTCTCTCGCCACCAACACGTTTACCGCTGTTGAAATGTTTTGGAGACGCCTGCCTCTAAAGAGAGGGCCGTCTGGAAACGTTCTCCCTGTCACCTCATGTCTGCGCCCGGGCATCTGACGGACACAGAGTCCACCGTGGGGACTATGGGGGATTGCTTAGCTTTGAACTCCTTCTGTGACTACCGATTACCCATCATTCAGCGGGGCCCAGGCCCCCGGAGAGATTCCGGGAAAGTGTGGCGTGTTAACACAAGCTCTGATGTCTCCCACCCCCCGCCATAAACCCCTTTACTGTCCGACTCAGACGTCATGTAGGCACATTGCACAGACAAGGAGGAAATGCAAGATGATAGTGCCTATTGCAGTGGGAGCTTGTGGGCGCTTGTAAGTGTACGCAATAGTCCGCTGGTCTGGGTGTTTGACTCACTGATGGAACGGCGTGGGTTCAAGTCCTAGAGTTTGCAGGTCTGTAATCGTTCTTGGGCACGGTTTCTTGTATGTTGTAACTGAGGAGCAAATTACAAAAAACTCACTGTCCATAGTTGGTAATTTGTTTAGTCATGGGTGCCATGTCTTTTAAGGTCTTCCAGTCTTCAAATTATAACAGTGCCAAGTCACGTTTCATCTTATGACAAACACTGAATAGAAGGTTTTCTTGAGTCTTTCTTGAGTCCATATGGACTGAGTATTGGAAATTTGCTCCTCGATTGGACTGATTATAAGTTCCTTTTCGATAACAGCAACAGCAAAATATAGAGTGAATAAGGGGCTCCAGAGTTCAAGATGACTGAATGATGAACACATAGTTTGTAGGTTTTCGGACAACCAAAACGCTCAATGTGAACCCAGGGTTCCGCTCTGTCCTTGCGTTTTTTTTTTTGCGTGGTTGTCATGCACGGCAGCTCAATATACACGATGATGTGTCATCGGCTGGAGAGACCTGCCATTGATTTCCCATAAGGTGCAGATGACATGCGGTCACACACGCGTGCACGCTCTACTTTACAGACGGCCGTGCCCTCCGATAAGCCAGGGTTTCACTGCACTTGGCGGCTCTGTAGATGAAAATGGAGTTGGGTTAGTCATTGCAGCTAATCTCACTAATATATTTCTGATTTAGTCCAGGCTTACAGTAGCGCCAGTGGCCCAGTGGGTAGAGCGGGGAGACAGGTTATCACAACGTTGGTGGTTTGAACCTCGCTGCCTCCTGACTGAGTGTCAACGTGTCCCTGAGCAAGACAAACACCCATAGCCTCTTCCGGTGCCTGGATGGCACTCTGCATTGTAGGGTTAGGGCGATGTCTTCCAAATTGACATTAGACAATTTATTATTATTATTATTATTATTATTATTATTATTGGACAATGTCTACAGTGAAACATTGGTATGGACGATGCCATCGTCGTCGGTGGGGTTGCAAGCGCTATACAGTTTTCTTAACTTTTCTTTAGCCTAAATAATTCAACGTTAAACAAAAATATGTAGGACTAGTTATGAAGTAGTAATTAATAAATTACTATAGGCCTACTGTAACAGTACCACTTCACAAATGGTATCACTTTGCCTACCTACTTTATTATACAACAGCCGTTGGGAGCTGCATAGTATGCATCGAGATACACAAGAAATAGTGTGGTTGGTCACACAAAAAATATATTGTGGTCTGACATGAGCTGGACAAAGACATTCCTGGTCACATATGGTAGACATTTCTGCACCTACTCCATGTTCTCAATTCTGATGGATAGATTGCCATGTTGAGTCTAGTGTCCTTTTATAAACAAAGAATATTTATGCATTTTCACTCCTATGGTGTCCTGGGTACATCTGGAACAGAGTCGTGAGGCTCTCAATTGTTATGCGGCTCCTCTGACCTAGATTTTATCACATATAATAGATGTATATAGTTGATCATTAATACAATGTATACAGTCTACCTATCAGCAATTCAGCGAGCCTTTAACAAAAAGCATATAAATCAGTGTTTCAGTGGATATTTATTACTTTGTCTGAACGCTGCTTTACCAAGTTTTGACCACTTTCTTTTTTTAAATTCATTTAAAATCATGATGCCTGCTCAAGGACGTGATGTATGTCAGACGCCGGCAATGGACGATGGCATCATCTATCGGCCCAACCCTAGTGCATTGCTGACACCACCATTGGTGTGTGTGTGTGTGTGGATGTGAGGCCATCCTGCACAGCACTTTGAGTGGTCTGAAGTTTAGAAAATCACTATATAAATGCAGTCCATTTACAGTATGCCGTATTGCACTATATTGTTATCGAATGTTATTATACTATAATCAGAAAGGTAACATTTGAGCTATTCTGTGCTGTGTATGTGTGTGCATTGCAGGTTTCCTGAGTACAGGCGATCAGGCGGCCAAGGGAAACTACGGGCTGCTGGACCAGATTCAGGCCCTGAGGTGGATCAGCGAGAACATCGGCTTCTTCGGTGGAGACTCCAACCGCATCACTGTGTTTGGCTCGGGCATCGGCGCCTCCTGCGTCAGCCTGCTAACCCTCTCCCACCACTCCGAAGGTAAGGGAGAAAGCGCTCGGGATGGGGACGCGGGCCGATGCCCACCGGTGTGTGGGCAGATTGGTATTAGCAAGGCCTGCTGCAGATAGGGGCTTATTGAATAATTTATTTGTGTGGTGCGAGGGGGGATTTGAAAGAAACAGGTGTTTGCATTTGAATGATGTTAAAGTCTGGCCCCGTAACATAATTGGAATTCTGTGGCAGCTTTTCAACACGAGCTGCTCTGCAAGTGTACGGCAAGCATCTAGTGCGCAAAGGGAAATGCGTAGGTGTAATGTTTTACTTCCAGGCAAGGACAATGTACCGGGAGATACGTGGTAGTGGCAGCCACTACCACGCTTAATGGAAGCATCCCGCACTTTATGAGAAACATTGTTTATCTGTTGCATTCGCTAATGCTCCGCCATAATGAATTACAGATTCACAGCCATGATGGTCCTGCGCTTAGAGCTAACGACTGCATGTGGACCTGTGCTTGACATGAAACCGCCTGAGCGTCTAACGCAGGGTTGTATGAGCACTAAGCCCCCCCCCCAGGCGGATGTTCCACCGCTCATATGAATAAGCCACCCATTTGCCTCGAGCATCATAAACCATTGGCAGCTGGTAGCGAGGGTACCCCCCGCTGAGCCAAACGGGCACCGCGTCATCATTTACCTTCCGTCATGTACTCATCCACCCGTTCAGAGGCTGGCTCTTTTTAAATGTATTTAGGTATCCATGCCAACAACACAGGCGGGAGGCTTTCAAAGCGTTGCGTGGCAGTGTTAGTGCTATTTCTGTTTATGCTGTGTGCTAATAATACTGATGAAACGTCTTTACGCTGCAGCCATGCTCCTCTTCCCAGGTTGTAATTCCTGTGAATATGTTAACAAGCTCAATCATGTTGATTCTGGCACACATGGTTAGAGTTGCAGTATAAGGCACGGCTTTTATATCAGGTGGCAGGCATTAAATCGTATCACGGAAACCACTGTTGCGTTGGATAGAAGGTTAGACGGGTGGTCTGAGGCAATACTGTAGCCAGGAAACTATTAACTAGCGTAATTGCCCCTCCCTTCTTCCCCCCCCCCCTCCCCCCTTTGTGTCTCAAGGCACAGGAGAGTCCCTGCTCTCAGAGTTTTGATTAGTGCACCACCGTGTATTTGTAAGAGGTCATTTCAGGAGCTCTACTCCGATTCCGCTGCAGTATGCAGAGTTTTGTAGTGTGTTTTCCATTCTCCAATTTGCATTAAAGTGTTACTAATTGCCTTGATTTTCTCAGATGAATGATGACTGCTTTTGGATAGAATTTTTACCATAAATGGCTTTTTTATTCATACTCCATAATGCTACGCTTCATGTAGCATGTTATTATACTGCCAGTGAAACCATCTCCTCTGCCTTCCAGTAAATTGGATATTACTGGGGCTGTTTTTTTTTTCTTCTCCCCTGAATGGAAATGTATGCCCCACTGATGAAATAAAAAAAAAAAAAACGAGCCAGTAAAACTTGCTGGATCCTGGGGAATTGAAACAGGAAGCCTTCTATCACGCCAGGACTCTTGCTGTGAGTGTTACCAATGGCAATCAGATTTCACACAGTCTCACTCGAGCACAGATTGTTGTAATTATATGAAGTTTAGGACTGAAGTGGGCCGCGGGATGTGACAGGAAATTCAAGTGAAGATATTCTTTTTGCACCTGCTTTGAGAACCTCCCCTCGCATGTCAGCCCTCCTCTCTCCATCAGCGCAGTGTCGACAACTGGCGCGGTGTTCCTGTTGTCAGGACAACGCCGTAAACAAAAGTGTCTGGCTCAATGCTATAAGTGAGAATTGTAAGTATAAATCTATAATCAGATGAATTATAAACTGTGGCATGAGCGCACCTGGTTCCAGGCAGGCTGTAATAATAGATTAGCGTAGTGATTTTTTACATCCATGTAAGCAGACAACTGCGTCCAAAGAAATTGGCGTTTATTGAGTTTCTTAACTTGCACTCTGAATGTAAATTGAGTCGGGAAACAAGACTGTAAACAATTCTGTATTGTTCACCCGTTGTCTCGCGGTTGGCTTTTTTTTTCTTCTTCTCTGATTTGGCCGTGAATAAAAATGCAAATCTTTTACTCATATACTATCCCCTGAAATAGAAGTGGTGTCACATTGGCTGTGCTTGCTTCAATTTCTGTAGTCAAATTAGATAAGATGTGTACGCGCACGCGCACGGGCGCGCATGTAAACACACACACACACACACACACACACTCACACACACACTTCCTTTCACTTGCTGCTCACAGACAGAATAACGAGGCTCAGGTAAGGAAAGGGGGAATCAGCATTGACACAATGTTCTGGGCCTCCCCGGTGAGTCTGTATTTAATGACAGTATTCCCACTTACACTGTACACAGTCTGTCATCACTGCCTGCAGCGAGTAGACTTTCCATCTAACCGGGGGCTCCTTTCATGCCTGTTGGTAGAGAAGTGACGGCTTACTTCACACGCTTCCATGCTTCTCCTGAAGCCTATTTAATAAGCTGGATCCTGCTCTATCATCCCAGCCCTCTGGCCCGTGATTCGCTCCAAGACCGCAGGCTCCTTCGGCCTGGCTCCGGTGGTGCCTTTACGTGGGCGTGCCTGGGGGGGGGGGGGCTCCTTTCTTGGGGTACATCCATCACCCAACCACCCCCCCGTCAGGCAAGTAAGGGGGGCCGCCTTGGAAGTCCTCTGCTAAAGGGGTGGAATTTCAGCAGCCGCTTTCTGCCCTTCCTCCTCCATCTAATCTCAACCCTCTACGCCCATCTGTCTCTCTGTCTTCACGGCCAGTAAAATCACACAGATGGAAACGCTCCCCCCCCCCACCCCCAACTCTCTTTTCCCTCGGTCTCCCCCCCCCCTGTGCTGCCCCTCCCCTAAGTTGAACTCCCCGGTTGACTGTGTGTGGGGCGTGCTGCTATTAATAAGATGGCTGCCTTGTCTGCCGGACGTCAAGCAATCTAGCAACACATCTGAGGCCACGGAAGCAGGATGGTCATTAAAAGTGCAGTCTCTCTCACGGCAGGAGAGTGGTTTTTCGGCCCGCCTATTAAATGGAGCTCAACAGTTGTGTCCCCGCAGAGGCGAGTCTCTCCCCGCTTATCTCCAACTGGCTTAAAACGCACAGCGGCTGAAGAAGTTCAGATGCGAGGACATGAGACAGTCTGGTGTGTAATCTATCTGGCATCGCACAGCCACTAATTGAACATGCAGATCTGTTTTTTTTTTCTTCTTCTCTTCTTCCCCGTCTCTCTTCTAATAATAATTACGATGTAAAATGAGAGGTGGCCTTGTGGCACACAGACAGAATACAAACTAGCCGTCTGCTCGGACGCGCGCGTCCCTGCTTGTGTCTGGGCCCGGGGGCAGGCGTCGGGCTATCATGCGCGTGCGCGCTGACGCAACCTGTCGCGTGTGCGCCCACGTCGAGGGACGGCCACCGGTAGCGGCGGTGAAGGTCATTTGGTTTCTTTTTTTTTTCTCTCTCTTCCTGTAAGTAATCAGGCTAAAAGCTCCACTCCTGAGGAAGTGCTCCCTTTTAATGGAACGCCTCGGACATTAAAGAGGGGGAGCGTGGAGTATCCCTTGTGCCCATGTCAGCTTTCATTTTTATTAAGACTTCTGGGTTATTGAGGACCATAAACACGCATGCTAAATGCTTAGGTTTTATATGCAGATTTGGTTTTATATTTCCAACGAGAGGAGGGGCTTTGTAACGCAATGCGCCCCCTCACAAACAAACATGGCCGCCACATATGGAGATCAGAAGGGCAATGTGAGGGATACTATGCTGTGAAGCGTAGCCAATGCACAAGGTGTTTTAAGAATACGTTGTGGTGAGAATTACAGGTACATGAGCACAGAGATGAGTTATGAAAGCAATCTATGGAGGAATAGTGTGCGAGCAGAGATGACATGAAAGACAGAAAGAAAGAAATCACAGGGTACATGAAGCATCTAAAAATGTAGCGGATAGAGGATAGGCTAATGGCGACAAACCTTTGTATTTTTCCATTACCGTCAGCACATAGCCTATGAAATTGATTTGGGAAATAGGTGATTTATTACATGCAGTTATTATGTAATGCTAATGTCGCTGCCTTACTCTCCACCTATTGCATCCTAGCTGTCTTGTAAGGGCACCCTTTAATGGTTTCCTACCTAGAGTTCTTCAATCTTTTACCCCCCAAGTTGTTTATAGTTACTCCTTGCCCACAGGGGGGATAAGGGGTGTAGTTTGTTTGTTTCCATGTTAAATGTGGCCCTGTGCAGCCCTTGGACACTGACTGTACAGTAATGTGATTAAGGGCTAGGATAAATAAGCTTGACCTGGCCTTGGATGCCATAGAACTCTGTATCCAGAAATCATTAAAAACAGGTCACACGGCTCTCCTGCATAATCTTATAGTAATGAGATTGAGAATTGTTCTTTTCCAGAACACTTTCCTGAATACATTCAGTCAGGCTCAAATGAACAGAAGAAGGGTACAGAAGGGTAAACAACGCATTCACTACTCCATCTGTCTGTCATTTCATTAAAACATATCAAGGAAATATTGTCAAGCTCATCGTACTGAGAGAACATTCAGACCAAACGAACAGCAGGGCTCTGTGGCTTGTTTTAATCCATTTAGAGACAACAGCAGACATCTACAGTATGTGTTAAGGTAAGCACTATATCTGCTGTTGTCTAGAGGCTGTAGGCAATGCTGGAGAAAAACACGCTTTTCTCACAAGCCAGAGAGCATCAATTTGTGCCCAAATTCTCCTTTGAAATCTGTCTTAAAAAAATGTAACCAAACTAGTGGGAAGGGTTGTATTAGAGTACAATGTTCTACAGCTGAATGCACATGCATCTGTCACAAGAGAGACACACAGGCCTCAATATTCTGCTTTCATGACATCTACTATGTCCAAGGTCCAATATTCATTGCTTGTTATGAATTTATAGGAGCTGAGTAATACAGATAATGTCCATCACAAAGGCTATGGCTTCAGTATTTTAACTACTCTGCACAAAAACTAATATTCTATGTATTGTCCTTGTCCTGGTCACAAGCTAAATTCCATTCCGGGGGTACAGACCTACTATACACATTGTTATTATTGTTATACATATTCATGTAATCCCCAACATGCCAACATGCCAGCATTCTTAAGCAAGATTGCTACAGTACCTGCTCTTTAGAGCTTTTAATTTACTGATCCCAAGCTCTGCCCTTTTCACATGTCTAACCTAGTTACTGTATCTAGGTTGGACACAAGAGCATAGTAGGCTATAACAACAAAACAGACAAGTGAAGGAGTTTCTGTCAGATAAATAAAAAAAGCTAAATAGGGGCGGGGCTTGGGATAGCCCCTTGAGATAAAGTATCTCACTTTTAAGGGGGTCTTTTGAACACAAGTACAGAATACAAAAACAAAACAATACAAACAGAAGACAGTAATGGTTACAAACATTACATATATAGGTGAATTATAAGGTGTATTGGCTATAAAGCATCTGCTAAATTACCTAATTGCACTTGTAACATGACGAATAAAGTGTGTGTGTGTGTGTGTGTGTGTGTGTGTGTGTGTGCGTTGCAGTGCTTGATTAAGCTTCTGTAATTGCTGACATTTCAAAAACACGCTTAAAACCTGTGCTGTATCCCACTTGGAGGAGTAATTTACTCCTAATGATTTCAATAATCCAATTTACAGTGTGCGTCTCCACCTCCTCTTTCATCTGCATGGCTTCCGATGAGGAAGGGGGAGGGGTTTGAGAAGATTTGTTGTAAGTCGCTGGCATGACGTAAATGGCTTCTTCGCTGCACCTGTTCAACTCATGGACGGGAAGAGAGCAATGCTTATTGGATGAGTCTACCGCTGTCAATCACGTTGATACCATCGTTATGGGATTCTGATCATATACGTCTGCATAGGCACACATCTATCCACTGAGGAAAACACCTACAGCATACATAAAGTTAGGAATTGATATTGCAGGATGCCTTAGGCCAGGGGTCTGCAACCTTTACTATCAAAAGAGCCTTTGATATTTATCTGTCTGGGGCCTTAGCCTATCAGTCAATTCTAGTTAGCCTATCAACATTACTAATACTAAATGGAAATTAATTGACATGTTTTTCCCAGGGTGTAGGAGTGATTTTTAACTGGGGGGACAGTGAAATGTTAGGGGGGTGCGGGGGCATGCACCCCGGCAAAGCTTTTTTTGAAATAAAGCACTTAGATGCCAATTTCTGGTGACTTGAAAACAGAATATACTAAAAGCCTATACTGCGCACACAATATTCAATAGACTAGATCCATTTGGACACAGGTGAAATCATAAATCACAGGCTAAATATAATTTGAGATAATGTGTGTGTGTGTGTGTGTGTGTGTGTGTGTGTGTGTGTGGGGGAGGGGGGGCATAACCTAGATTAAGTTCTATATGATGTCACAGGGAGCCACTGTAGAGGGGCTCAGGAGCCACAGGTTGCAGACCCCTGCCTTAGGCTATTTCAGGATGTCAACAGTTAATGACATATCAGGCAACCCAAACATAAAATGGCTTTAAAAATGACGACATATTACAGAAAGGACAAGGGACCAGGGGCCTCACGTATCAACAATTGCACAGCTTTCACGTTTTATTTGTATTTTATGTTGTTTTTATCGTTTTATTTGGGTCTTATTTGTGCCGTACATTTGATGTTTTATATGCATTTTACTGTACAGCACTTTGTGACTACTGTTTGTTGTTTTAAAGTGCTATATAAATAAATTTTGCTTGCTTGCTTGCTTGCTAAAAGATGGCGTACACGCAAAACTCAAACACCAGGTCCTGCTCATCTTCCCTTCATACAGTACATCCTAATAAACGTGTGATTTAGTTTACGCCCACGAGCCGTTGACCCGCCTCACCTCCTCCCATACATATCTGTGCAAATGTTAATAAATGCACCCATGTCCCCATGTTGTCCACATCGGAATGATTTATCCTGCCGCAAAACATGAAAAATAACATGTCACACTGACTTAGATGGACGTGCTGATCACAAGGAGAAATCGTATACTTGGAAGTTTGTCCTCCGGTATCAGCAATAAAAGAGTCAGGGGAGTGGCAAATGGTGACTACAGCAGTCAATGCAACGGGTTCCGAGAACCATACCACATCAGAAACTATAAAGTAGTAGTCGGATATCAAAGTCGATAAAGAGAAGAGTTGAAAGTGTGGCAGTTACAAGCTCACGGGAAGAAAGGGTGGCTGTAATCATAGAAAGACATTGTCAGTACTATGTCTATAGACCCATTTACTGCCGACTTCACCAACATATGCGCAAGCAGCTCATGCAGCAGAAGTCCCTTTAAAGGTATAGTCAGCTATTGCAAGCTAATTTGTAAGCTAATACACGTTTTGTCAATTACACCAAATATCTCCTCACATTGCGCTAGCTATGCTACATGATCTAACATATGTCATGATCATCGGATATGTTTTTTCCCATATGGTAGGAACTGGAGGGGACACACACTGTATTTGGTGAGGTTTGGTACTTCTCAGTTTGAAATCACCACGTTACAGAGTCCGACTTGACTTGACACACATCCGCACGGCAGATGCAGACTTTGCGCCACGGCCCGAACAGTCTAGCGTTGATTTAAAAAAAATCACACTTTGTGCGTGAAAGCCAGCGTACGCAACCTTTTCGTGCGTACGCAATGTTGATACATGACGCCCCAGGAGGGTGTGTGTAGACGAAGGCTGTGTGAGTTTGCACTTCATCACTGCCTAAACGATAATGTTACACCTGGCTTTGACCTTTCAAAACGTGTCGGCTCCTCCTCTGCTACAAGACTCAGGGGAGGCCGTCCTCATGGTATGGCCTGAAGGGCTCCACACCGCCGCTATATAATGTCACAGCACAGCCATCAACAGACACTCGCCTCTTTGCTTATACGTGCACAGTCAAGACTTCATTTCTATGGCTTCAGGCACACGGACCCTATATCGGCATCAAATAATGCGCTTTGCCTGTGACAGAATGTGAGTTGGAGTCAGGGGATGGGGAAGTGGGTGATGGAGTGGGGGGAGGAGGGGAAGGAGATAGCTACATAACCACAGAGATGTTATTCATGCGAGCTGCAGACGCCATTGTTGTGCAAATCGGGCGCACTTGTGAAAAACCCGGGACAATCGTCAAAGTTGAATAGAACCCTATTTCTTATGTGTCAAAGGCATTCAGCGGCTCGACACTGTAAAGTTACCTGGGTTGTTTGGGGCAACAAGAATGCCTCCGTGTCGAAGGTTTGATTTGCCTGTTTGCTGAAGGGTGTCTGAGCATCTCGGGGTGCGAAAAGCGGTCGGCGAGAGATGAGAGACGTATTCTCCCACCACGATTGACAAGAGCGATAATTAAACCAGGGGGGATGCCATCTCTGCAGAGCAAGAGTGCTCATATTTATTTACGCTGACTTGCCGGCTTTGTTCTCCGCTCTGCCATATACCGGCGCCGTCATTGTGTGGCGACAGGCAAACTGTTTCACAAGTGGCCTGCGTGTGTGTGGCGTCGCTTAAACTATCTGATTGGCACTGCCGTTGACTTCCAAGAGCAGGGCAGAATTGTGTTGTGTTTTCACAAAACTAATGAGGTGTATCATATGCTCGCCACATTATAGGTACTTCCCCTGAACTTCACAGAAATTGTAAACGACTTAATGTGGCCAACACATTTTATTTTTTCCGTCTTCGCTAAATACGGTTGCGCTAGAGAAAACACCGCAAAGCCAGCCATGTTTCACGGAGAACGGGAGATGCTTAAACAGCTGAAGGACGAGAGAAATCTGCGAGGAGTGGGCAATGTGTGCGTGGAGGGGTTATAAGCAAGGCTAAAGTGAGGACGGACGGACAGATGGAGGCGACGTTCTAGAAAATAATAGCCAGCCGAGGTGTCCGTCAGCCGTAGCCCGCTGCACCGCTCTCCCGGCTGAAGGAGAATGAGGGGGATGAAGAAGTGACAAATAGCCCCACTGCGGTGAAGGCAGTTCATTCAGAGACTCTACCCATCCGTCTGTGGCTGCGTGCCGCAACCACTTGAGCCCATAAAGCATGGGGCTCCCGGTTTAAGAGAACACCGCTACAGATCAGAGAGAGACAGAGAGACAGAGAGAGAGAGAGAGAGAGAGAGAGAGAGAGAGAGAGAGAGAGAGAGGGGGGGGGAGGGCGTTAGAGAGAGAAGGGGAAAGAGAGAGAGGGAGATGGGGAGAGAGAGGGGGAGAGAGAATGGGAGAGGAATGGGGAGAGAGAGAGGGAGGGAGAGAAAGAGAGGGATAGAGAGGAGAGAAAGAGAGGAGAGGGGGAGAGAGACAGAGAATAATTGAGCGCTGAGAAAATGATGCTTTCATCGCCCAAGGTAATAGCTCAGAGTGTATACCTGTAGCTACAAACAGACAGAAGTGAGCGCGAGAGGTGTGTGCGGGGACACACAGCAATACTTTAATAGACAATGTGAACAGACACATCTGGTGATTCCTCCCAAATCTAATAATAGCAAAAGAACAATGTGACAGCAGAATATGTCATCAACTTGAAGACCCAAATCCCCCCAGCGAAGGATCCGGCGAGTCATTAGTTCAGGTAGAAGCCGCCTACGTATGAATCATTCCTGATGAATCATCGTCAAGGGCATATTCAATATTCATACACATTGTAATGGCGGGTGACAGTATTGGTGCTGTAGGGGCAGGGCGGGGCGGGGCTGTGCCCCTGCTGTGTTGTGTGGTGATATTAAGCCACAGATCAATTAGACCAAGAGCAGCTTCCCATCCCGGGCAGACTGTCAGTCTCGTCTGTTTCCTCCCTCGATTGGTCTAACGATTTTGTGGTTTTCTCTGTCTATCTGTGTGTGTGTGTGTGTGTGTGTGTGTGTGCGCGTGTGTGCGTGTGTGTGTGTGTGTGCGTGTGCGTGTGTGTGTGTGTCACTCGTGCCGTGGTTCCAATGGCCCAGATGCCAGCGCACTTTCTGTAGCCTCTGTCCCTGCATCGCTTAGCTGTTCCTATCTGCCACTACCTTGCTCTCTCTCTCTCTCTCTCTCTCTCTCTCACACACACACACACACACACACATTCCCTCTCTCTCTCTTTTCTATCTTTTTCTCTCGGCCTCTCCCCTTTCCACCCCCTCGGCCCGGCCCTCTCTCTATCCACCCCCCTTAGCCCTTCTCTCTCTCTATCCACCCCCCCTCAGCCCTCCTCTCTCCTTGGCAGCGGTGTAA
>JAODUE010008034.1:0-29098 GCA_027564755.1 Amblyopsis hoosieri
ATTGTTGTCATATGAAAAGATATGCTCACATATTTGCAAATATGTGAGGGGTGTACTCACTTTTGTGAGATACTGTACATACACACACATGCATGCACATGCATACATACATACACACACATGCATGCACATACATACATACACACATGCATGCACATACATACATACATACATACATACATACACATGCATGCACATACATACACATACATACACACACATGCATGCACATACATACATACACATGCATGCACATACATACACACATGCATGCACATACATACATACATACATACATACACATGCATGCACATACATACATACATACACACACAGACTTTTTCTATTGCATTATTTCTTTTATGCTGTTTAAAGAAGTGTTTCATAGTTTTAGACCACACTGCCTGAAGAGGGTTACAGTATTGTATGGACCTCCTCATGTTGGGAATATCTGTTCTGAAACTGAACTTCCACAGCATTTTTGATTTTTCACCATTTGGCAACTCATCAACATGTTTAACATGTACTGGTCCACTGTTTAACCGTATTCTCCAACTCATCAACATGTTTAACATGTTACACAACATGTTAGGCAACATGCAAACGGTGTCTCTTCCTGTATGTGATCTTTGTTGCTTTCACAGCGTGTTTTTTGGATTCGATGGCCACCTTGGGTCTCGCTGCATACGGCTATGGCATTCGCTACGAGTATGGTATCTTCAACCAAAAGATCAGAGATGGCTGGCAGGTAAGGAAGACAATCAAATAAAACCTCATAAACATATGTCAAACATACAGTATGTCTCACTACTATGTCATTTAGTTTTGTTTTCATTCATTATATTCATTTACTTTTACTGATGCTAAACTTTCCCTGTCTAGAGTTCAGAGGTAGATTTTTATCTGTTGGTCAAGGACCTATGGGGCCAATGGTAGCGACCAAGTGGGTCACAACTATATGAGCTAATGATTAAAATAAGCATACATGTGGTCTGCCCTCTTTAACAGTGTTGTAGTGATGTAACTACAGCAAGCACTAGTTAGCTTAAGAAAAATATTTTTAGTGATAAGACTCTTAACCACAAGGCCTTTGCCCTGAGTGTAAATATGAACTTTTGAACACTGAACTGGATTTGGATACATGCTGGTTGTTAGTTCACTGGGAGAGTAAGCCATACTCGAACTCACTGTCTGATTATGACCACGCTGAATGCGTTGAGACACTAATTGGTGATCACACTGTGAGCATTCCGTTTTCTCCAGAGTTCAAAGGTCAGCTACAGGACAGAGCCAGCCTTGGTATAATACAGTACCGGTATATTGGCGTTCTCATTAGCCTGTGGCTCAAACACAGGTCAATAAACTCATTAAACTGAATGACACCGTCCAGCCATTAAGCCTTCCAGGTTGTGTGTTCTATTAAAGCTATTGGACATAAGACTTGATTGTCTATGTGTTCAGGTGGAGGAGGCTGACGATTGGCTGAGGCATGGGAACCCATGGGAGAAGGCTCGTCCTGAATACATGTTGCCAGTTCACTTCTATGGACGAGTAGAGGACACAAAAGAAGGATCCAAATGGGTCGACACTCAGGTACATTCATATACGACAGTTCTAGTTTAGTTCTAGTAGGTCTGTCTAGATGTCACTAAGGCCCACATTGCTCCGCACTTTGAAACAACTGTACTAAGACAACCGTGTGACCTAATGCATGCCGTACAAGGAGGACAGTGGAGCACATGGTGACCAGTGTTTCCACTAGCGTACTTGTGGAAACACCTCTCGCCTTAAGTCTCACCTTAAAACTTTAAAAAAACCTTAACAATCTGTTTTCCTTGGCTTTCGAGTCTGAAATGGGTAGGCAAATGTGAACTGTAATTTCTACGTTTGTCATGTTGCTTGACTTTGTGTTTTGATTCCTTTCTGTTTTATTTCATTGTACAGCACTTTGGTTGACACTCGCTGTTTTTAAATGTGCTCTATAAATACATTTGATTTGGATTTTGACATTTGGTACTCTGATGGGGAAGGGGTATGCATTCCTTGAGTTTCAAACCAAAACGGTGATTCCTTTAAATTATGTATTCTTCAATGTGGGTTTAATGGGCATTCCAGAGTGTACTTTATGGTGTTGTGTGTGTGTACTGCTGTGTAGGTGGTTCTGGCTATGCCGTATGACACGCCCATCCCTGGCTACATGAACAACACTGTGAACACAATGAGGCTGTGGTCTGCTCGTGCTCCCAATGACTTTAACCTCCGAGACTGTACGTGCCGACGCCATCTTTTAGCGTCTGTGAAGAATTCTGTTATTAGCACACATAAAGGCAGATATCCTTGCTCTATGAGGCAGTATGAAACTGACATGTAGGTCACCCTTCTATAGTTAATGTTGGAGATTACATCCAGGCTGTTCTGGACAGAAATCTGGCAGAGAATATCTCTCGTGTTCTTTACCCCAACGACAATGTAAGTATAATATCAGTAAGTCAACATATATAATATATCTTACTGTTCATGAACCTAAAAATGAGTGATAATTACCCTTATTATGATTATCCAATAATTCTAAATGAACACCGCTGCATAAACCAATATACAGTATAAAGTAATTGAGACATGTCCCTCTAGTATCTGTGTGTTTTCCTGTCCTACATGAACATCCTACCCTGTAGTTCTTTGAGGGGAAAGAGCTGCGTCTGAAGCAGGAGTACTTTGTGGTTGCAGCGACCCTCCAAGACATCATCCGTCGTTTCAAGACTACCAAGAAGGGAACTTCCAGTCGAAGCTCTTTCGAAAGCTTCCCGGAGAAAGTAATGACAGACATAACAAATATCCCATGAGCCTTAGCGAGCATCATACAGCTCAATGTTGTCTGTCAAGATTAGTTTGATGGTGATTTAATCCATAGGAGGGATTATAAAATAGCGTTCCTCTTATTCTCTGCTCATTCCTTTCATAGTGGATTATTTAAGTGTCCATTTAATAGAGACAAATGTCTACTTACATCTGCTATTATATTGTACTCTAATTGTAATTTAATAACAGTTTCACTGAGGTCACTGGAATTTGTTATTTTGCAGGTGGCCATACAGTTGAATGACACTCACCCTTCAATGGCCATTCCTGAGCTGATGAGAATATTAGTTGATATTGAGAAACTTGACTGGGATACGGTGGGTACATCATTCTCCTTTGTTATTGTTTTTTGGTTTAGGCAACGCATTTAACATTTACAATAGCTAGACATAGTCAAATCTAGTATCTTCAGAAGAAAGTGAATGTACTTATGCACAATAATAATTAAGTAGCATACAGTAACTTTACAATTTGCCCTCCATTACTGTGAACTCCTTTGGTAGAACAGAACGAACTATAAATCAGACAAAATCTGCACTACCATTCTGTCAGAATGTGAATCACTGATAGGACACATACAGTAATGTAGTGGACATGCACTCTAAGGATCCTGTTGGTGCTCCACCAGGCCTGGGACCTGACAATGCGCACCTTCGCCTACACCAACCACACCGTCCTGCCCGAGGCTCTGGAGCGCTGGCCGGTTGATCTGCTGGAAACCCTCCTGCCCAGACACCTGCAGATTATCTACCAGATCAACCAGGCCCACCTCAATGTATGTAACACACACACACACACAGGCCCACCTCAATGAATGTAACACACACACACGCCCACCTCAATGTATGTACCCCACGCACGCACAGGCCCATCTTAATGTATGTAACACACGCACACACACAGGCCCACCTCAATGAATGTAACACAAACACACATGCCCACCTCAATGTATGTAACACACACAGGCCCATCTTAATGTATGTAACACACACACTCTCTCACTCTCTCTCTCTCGCACACACACACACACACACACACACACACACACACACACACACACACAGTTGTCAACGTCTTGTCTGTTGTTCTTAATCCAGCGGATCGCTGCCCTCTTCCCAAAAGACATGGACAGGCTGAGGAGAATGTCTCTCATTGAAGAAGATGGGTGCAAAAGGGTCAACATGGCTCACCTGTGCATTGTTGGGTCTCATGCCGTCAATGGCGTCGCAGAGATCCACTCCAAAATCATCAAGACTGAGGTGTATGTGGCTACGCTGCTCCCAACACTATTACTGTAGAAAACCACTTCCATATCCAATACCCATATTCATCCTCCACAACATGTACCCCGTTCTGCTTGCGTAGATTCCGGGATTTCAGTGAATTGGAACCAGAGAAGTTCCAGAACAAGACAAATGGAATCACTCCGAGACGCTGGCTGCTACTGTGCAACCCAGGGCTGGCTGAACTTATAGCTGAGGTGTGATTGGCCTGCCAGGGGACCAATCAAATGACTGAGTGCCTGGAGAGGCTGTTTGTAATTAGCATCCAACCCTGCTGGCAAAGCCACAGCTCTGTCTAACCTTACTGTGTATATATATATTAAGCATTTTAGTTCAATCCACAGGGAATTGAAGTAGCCACAACTTTATAATACCATAGAGGATTATGTTAGTGTGTTGAATACAGATGACTCCTGGTATTTTGTGACTTCCTCCAGGCTATAGGAGAGGATTATGTGAAGGACCTCAGCCAGCTGATGAAGCTGAATGACTTGGTCGACGATAATGCGTTCATAAGAGACGTCGCTAAAGTGAAGCAGGTAGGGCTCAGTTTGAATTTAAAGTATATGATTCAACCGATAAGAGAATGAGAAAATATCCCAAAGGAATAATATCCTACTTCAAAGGAGAAAAAGGAATCGTATATATACAACTGAACCAAAATCATGACATACTGACAAATAAATAGGAAAAGAGCAAGCATATTACCACCTGTAATATATTTATTATGTTGCAACATTGCATATATTTGCATATATTTGCTTGGAATGCAAACACTCATTTTGGGTTGGATGTTGCTGAGATTGAACACCTTGTAATGTTATGCTTTTCACAGGACAACAAGTTGAAATTTGCCCAGTACCTAGAAAATGAGTACAGGGTGAAAATCAACCCCTCGTCCATGTTTGACGTCCATGTGAAGAGAATCCACGAGTATAAGCGTCAGCTCCTCAACTGCTTACACATCATCACCATGTACAACCGTACGTGAATCATTTTAAACGTTGTCTTGGTGTGTTGTTGTGTGACCGATTTACAGTATATACACACCATGATGAAAAGTATTTTAATCTAGGTTTTGGTAAATATTTTGGTAGATGTACTGTTGAATCACAATGGTATCCATTGCGTATTTACTGATATGTTGCAACACATTTCCTCTTTCAACTGATTTCTTTCTTTATTACGTCAAAACTACCTCATAGAAATGTGCAATTCCTGACCACCGTATTGTTCATTTAAAATGTCTTGTTTTCTTGAAGGCATCAGAAAGAACCCCACTGCACCTTTTGTTCCTAGAACAATGATCATTGGTGGCAAGGTAGTGTGTCAAACAAACTTTAAATATTCAGTAAGATGACAATTCTGAACAATACTAATCCTTAAACATGTTACTGTATTGGGGTCTGCTGAAGTACTGTATTAACAATTGATATATATTAGATTCTAAACTATGTGAAATGAAGCTAACATTGTGTAAAATACAGGCAATAGGAACTTACCATGTTGTTTTGGCTTATTTGAAATAAGTGATGTAATAAAGACAGTTACAACATAACGCTTGTTAGGTTTGTCTGTCGCCATCTAAAATCGTTGTGGCACACTTTAATTCCCACTGTCCTGTCTCCCCCTGCAGGCTGCACCAGGGTATCACATGGCAAAGTTGATCATTAAACTGATCACCTCTGTCGCTGATGTGGTCAACAATGATCCTGTAGTGGGCAGTAAGCTAAAGGTGATCTATTTGGAGAACTACAGGGTCTCTCTGGCAGAGAAAGGTACAGTACAACCAAGTAATCCTGTTGAGTTGATTATTGCATGAGAAGATTTGGATACTTTGGACAGTATAACTCACAAACTATTATATAATATAGCTTTAGTTATTTTTTATGATCAGGTGTTTTATGTTTTTAAATACTAGCTAAAAGTGTATTACCAGAGGTGCTATATTTTCTTCTTGTTGATTTTTGGGTCATGTTCTCCCGGCACAGTGATCCCTGCCACAGACCTGTCAGAGCAGATCTCCACTGCAGGCACAGAAGCCTCAGGGACGGGCAACATGAAGTTCATGCTGAACGGAGCTCTGACCATCGGCACCATGGACGGAGCCAACGTGGAGATGGCGGAGGAGGCCGGGGAGGAGAATCTCTTCATCTTCGGCATGAGGGTGGAAGATGTGGCTGAACTGGACAAAAAGGGGTTAGGGTCTGTTTTAATGTTTTACTAGATACAGTGGAGATAGACAGTGGGAAATGATCCTGGGCTGGATGTGAATGCAGGCCTCCAAGGCTCTTAGGCCCCTATGGGCATGGGAGCTACTGCATGCACCACAGCTCCACCTGGGGTTAGGGCATTTTTAATGGAAGTGAATTGTGCTTAATGCACACAACATTGGGCCAGATGCATGTTTTTGCATGATGTCTGGTGTGTACTGTGGTCACTGTATTTAATGTCTTGGCGTTGTTGTATTGTAGCTATGACGCCATGTCTTACTATAAGACCATCCCAGAGTTGAAAGAAACCATGAATCAGATCAAGAGTGGATTTTTCAGCCCTAGAAATCCTGACCTTTTCAAAGACCTCACTGAAATGCTCTTCAAGTATGACCGGTAAGTAGCGGTATAATAGCTATATTGCAGATAATAAAGGCCAATGGTCACTACTTAAGCAGGTTTAAATACATTTCCTCTTTAGATTCAAGGTATTTGCAGACTTTGAAGACTACGTGAAATGCCAAGAAAAAGCAAGTAAACTGTATAAGGTATGATTTTCCTCATTTGGGGCCTTATGGGTTAATATTTGACTGTTGAAATGGTTCTGTCAGACCTTGTTGTCTGAAAAGGCTTCTAGGGGATAGATCTAGAATTTGGCATTTCATGTAAGCAGCATTTTGAAATATGTTCTTGACCAAAAGAACCCAACAGAGTGGACGAGCATGGTGATCAAGAACATCGCTGCCACGGGCAAGTTCTCCAGTGACCGCACCATCACAGATTATGCTAGAGAGGTGTGGGGGGTGGAGCCCACCAACTTGAAGATCCCACCTCCAAATGAGCCCAGGGAGGCCATTGAAAAGACAGCCAGGGCTTTGAGAGAGAAAATGTGAGGTTGTCTCAAGGTGACGGTGTGCATTTCATCAGGAAAGAAACACTTCTCTTAATTTTAGTCTTTAAGCAACAAGCAATGAAGTGAGTAGGAATGTATCAGTATTTTACATGGGCGAAAAAGTATTGGCTAACAGCTAACTAACATAACTACAGGTTACAGCTAACTGTAACCTGCTGCAGTGCCTCCTGCAGAATGAGAGTATCTATTAGGAAGTTAGCATTCAACATCAAATTGCTTTACTTTCCTACATTTGCTCCTATTTATTTTTAAAATTAATAAAAATAACTATGTTGATAATGTTCTTTATAGTAAGAATATGACTGCCATTTCTCTTATCAAGTGGTGAAATAAAATCATAACATTAAATCATGATTGCATAGATTTTTTGGACAAATGGCAGTACAGGTATATGGAAGCCGGCTGTTAAAAAGCAGTTGTACAATTTAAACCATATACCATATCAAGGTGGAGTCACAGGATTCTGGAGAAAGTGTTGATATTTGAACTTTATCAAAACAAAAATACTTCTCGCTTCAATGTCATAAGGTGCTTCATATAAGCCAAAGCTGGGATAGTGTTGTATGATGCAGTGTGCATCACTTTGCGTTCCCATTTACAGAGCCAGGGATGTGTACCGTAGAAACACCAGATAATGCTTTCAGCATGCACACAACATGGAGCTAGCAGAGTGATAGAAGATAGTTGATGAATTTGACAGTGTATTTATTAAGCTTCTCCTAATTTTTAATAAGAGGTGTAAATTAAAAGACCACTAAAGCAAATGCCATACACTGACCATTTGAAGAAGAGACTAGGCTTTTTATTCTTAAATGTTTTACTACAGAATTAACTTAGTTTGTTTACAGTCCCTGAGAATCCGCACAGGTGAGTTATTTGGACTTCTTTTGTTTCCGAGTGGCTTTATGGCCTGACATTCAGCAGAAACTTTCTGTGGAGGGAGAGTTATTCATTTCAAAACTATAGTATTAGCAAAGAGTGTTAAAACTTAATTAAATTCCAAAACATATATCATATTGGCTTATTCATGTCAAATACTTAGCTGGTAAATAGGTGTGTGTGTAAACATTTACAATGAGTAACCTACCCCACCACACTGGACAGATTTGGGTCCAGATACATTTTGTTGTGAGAGTACCCTAGAGCTGCACTGTAGGAGACCATTTGAACATGACCCTCCATATGACGTTTCTCCTGAGCTTCAAGAGACATCTGGAACAGCTGAAAACAAATGCAATGAAGTCCATTAAAGGCTCCAAACAGTCTGATGCAGTCCTGTAATTAACAGTTAAAGGATCATCGAATATACTCTAGGATGTTAAACACCGAGTATCACTTTATTTTGTAGTTCTACTGTACCTTCTGTCCCATATAATGTGGCACAATATTGTCATCTTCTGAATGAAACATAAGTATGGGACTCATCACACTCTTCAAACTGGAGGCATAAACAGAAAACCTGTCTATCACAGATTACTTTTACATGCAGTCGTTTTTTAAAATACATATAATGAAATCTACTTATTACTTACTTTTTGTCATTGGCAAATGCTATTTTGTTCATTTCTAGGATGTTCCACAGCAAGCCCTTAAACCCTGGGAACAACATGTATATCTAGAAAGAGTTTAGGTTATTTTGAAAGGGAACGTTACATTTGTATTACTTGCTTTTATATGGAATATCACGTTTCAATAGATAAGCTGAATCTTCTTAAATAAAATGAGATGAATACATCATCACAAGACAGAAGGCTACAGATAGATCCCACAGACTCACCTTAGACAGCATATGGTTGGCCACAACCTCAGCCATGTTTGTGAATGGAGCTTGAAGAATTAAAGCATCAACAACCAACCCTGATGTTCATAAACAGAAGTCAGCCTGGTGAATTTAGTGTTAAATAATTAAATGCATATTCAGATGAACAGCAATTTATGGTTGATCATGTTGCAAAATGTATGGCACATACTTTTGAAGGGAAATACCTTACCTTCCTCCTGTACTTTGAGTACAGTATTTGTTGCTACTCTACATAAAAAAATAAAATAAATAAACAGTGTATTTTTAACAGACATAAAAGGTAAATGTGTACACATTGTAGACAATTCATTAAACAAACCAAGGCTAGAGACACTGACCCAGTGCCGAGGGAATGTCCCCACAAGCACACAAGACCACCATTGCTGTGTTTCTTTACCCAGTGGTACAGGTAGAGGGCGTCAGTGGTCAACCCAGATTCACTGGGCTCCCCACGTGAATCGCCAAAACCTTAGAAATAAAAACACAAAAAAAACACAGGATGTTCAAATAGCTTAGTGTGACTTCATCAAGAGCAAATGCCATGCACATCCTATTTCAATCAATATTGAGCTGAGACACTTGAATTAAATGCCTGTACACTAAAATGCTTCAAACACAACTTTATTTAACAGTTAACAAGATGTCAATCATCACTGGGCTATAATTCTCCAGATATGTTTATTCATGCATTGTCCCAGAATGTACCTGACTAACACACGGTTATGTCACTGTTTGACAAATTTACCAAAGTTTAGAAGACATTCATTATTAGGACTATTTCTAAAAAAGCAAATTAAGTGGTTTTACCTCTGTAATCTAAAGACAGGACATGATACCCCGCTGCACTTAAGATCTAGAAAACCAAACACTTTGTTAAAATAAAGCTACATTTTTATTTAATTTGTAAAAGGTCAACTTATCCAAACATTTAAAATGAAAATCATACCTTCATCAGTTCTACTCTGTGACTTAATGCCCTGTAAACCAGAGGTGAAAATAATCAAATAACAAACCAGAGGCTTAATAATACTCAATGACTGCGACCTCATGCATATTTGTGTGCATACATCTGTTCAGCCCACAAGCCTTAGCGCTCATTATGCCCACAAGACTCCATTAGGCTCTAGTCATGGGGCTCTATCACACACTAGTCCCACCTGGACCCCGTGTTGCCATGGAGATAGATAATAACAGGACTGCCATCTCCAAGGGTCTTCCTGAACCCCTCAGGGCCTCTTCTGGAGGCCTCTCCCCATTGGCTGACAGGAAGTGTGTGCCTGTGAGAAAACAAACAAAGAGAGAGTGTTGTGTTGTGTTGTGTGCGATACAGATATAGCAATAACACAACAGTGAGCCAGTGGTTTGTTCCACCACTGCAGACCAGGAGCACCCCACTAGTCTTGCTGTTTCTCAAATGCTCCGACCCCTGTCAAAATCACTCAAGCCATTGACTACAAGAACTGACTGTTTCCGTCTAGTTCCATCTAGTATGAATATATCTCAGACCTAGATATGAGATCATCAGTGGTATCCACTTCAACTGTGCGTGGTTGTAATGTTTGGGCCCAGCTGTGTGTTGATGTTGCCCTCCCAGTACAGAGGCTACTAAGTGGCTTGCATCCTATTCCTTCAACTACAGAGCTCCTATGCTCACACTACTCCCCATACCACCATCCAAGCCTTCAGATGGTTGTGTTTCAAAACATAAACAGTCAAGGAGGAATGTGGCATTCTGTGGGAGCGATAACGCAGGGAATGTATCTTTAAACGAACATGATCACAAGTGTTTGTGGTTCACACTGGGGTGTTTGGGCTTAAGGTGTGTACTAAAGTATGTGGCTTAGCTCAGTGTAGTTTAAACCCTCTATCAATACCTACCACACCCCCACTGAGATGTCCTCCTCAGTAGTAAGGTAGAAGTTACATGTGTGGTTCACCACTTCCTGAGGTCGGCTCAGATCCACAAAGAATGGCACCCGCACTGAAACCACAACATAGCAAGTCAGTAAGCCTGCTTAATTATACAGCAGTATTAATAGTGAGGCATAAAATGGTGCGGGCATCTTATTACACATTGAACAGTGTTGTCCCAAAATCACTAATCCATAAAGTGTCCACAAACCTCAAACAAGCATCTTTTGTGGCAGAAACAATATTTTATATTGATATAAAACATGCCATATGAAGATGTGTAGCCTACTTACCCAGGTGAGAATATATTACATGTCCCAGTATCCAAGGGACCATGTACAGAATGACAGGCACAGATATATAGACAGTGAGCAGGAACAACACAGCCCTCTTCATTCTTGAAACCTGCAAAAATCCTCTTTGGCCTGCAGTCGAAATGATTCGTGTTATTTTCTGCTTGTTTTGAGAATGAACTGAAAAAAGGTATGTAGCTCTGTTACTGACATTGTGAAATAGTAAAAAGAGGTCAATGTTCAAGTGAGTCATCTGTGGCTGCTATTGGTCCATACAGTATGTGATTGAGGAAATATTTTCCCGCTAAGTATGCCATTATGAAAGTTCAATATGAACTCAATTGTGACATGGATAATTATGAGGTTATGTTAATGCCTTGTAAATACAACAAAAGCGCAGCTACATTTTATTTTATTTTATTTGTTGGCCTATTACTCATACAAGCTCATGAACATCTGATAAGGAGGACCACTACATGGGGACAGAGAGTGTCCAGAAGTAGAGGCAGTCAGTTGGTCACATTTTATTTTATTTTATTTTACTTTACTTGTTGGCCTATTACTCATACAAGCTCATGAACATCTGATAAGGAGGACCACTACATGGGGACAGAGAGTGTCCAGAAGTGGAGGCAGTCAGTTGGTCACCGCCCCTTCCTCTATCAAGAGCTTTTCAAAATCCGCTAGAAGATGCAGCCTAGCTGAGAAACAAAGCGTTTACTGATCCCTGCAGCAAACACGGGCAGGCTGGCTAGACAGCAGTTCCTCAAAAAGTTGCATAATATATTTTCTTTCTAGCTTTTTCCCGGAGACGATACTTTCAAGATAATCGCAACTAAAGAGACAAAAATGTTGTAGCCTAAAATACTTTATATCATACCTTCAAATCGCACCCAAAGACGCAGGCGCCCTACAGATTCGGGGAGTTTGGTGAGTTTACGTTCTTATATAAGTTCTATGGAGTCCACACACTTAAACAAAATGTTTCTTCACTTACCTTATTGATTGGTGGTATTTGCTTTAATTTGATTTTATGTTGCATCCCATCAACAGTCAGCTGTATTCAGAATGCCATGGCCGCGTTTATGCTGTGCCTGGTTAGATAATTAGCTGTTTAGCATAGCCCATTACATTATATGCTTTAACTAGTTTAGCCTACTGATCATATTACTGTTAGTTACACTCCAGCAGTCACCATAACATGTGCTTTAGGTACTGTACTGTATAGGCTGAAGGTAATAATGTTCTCAATGCCTTCAGGCATTTATTAGGGCTACTATTGGAATCACTTGTCCAAATTAAAAATAAAAACTGAAATACATTCATCCAAAATAATTATACTAAGGATGTTGAAAGTAGTTTACTATACTCGTGTCTACGTTCAACCTTAATTCTTCATATTATCTAGATTTCAAAACTATCTTGTGAAAATTATTTAGTTTCCTTGCATGGCAGGTGACATTTTTGTGTAACTTTATTTCCCCAATTTATAAAATGGTGCTGATAAATGTTTACACGTGTTTGTTTGCTTTGCATAGGCTAATAATGACGAGGGATTGTAACAAATGTATCATTTTATGAGAGAGGGAGAGCAAATAAAATGTAGCAACTTCTTAATTTAATGTTGCCACCTGGTGAGCCTGTCGCACTTATATAGTTCTATGCACTACTAGACTAGGGGTTAGTGCATGTAAACGTTGGGAGAGCAGAGCATGCAGTCTGTGCAGGGATTAACCCCCATCGCATGACCTATTAGTTTGATTATCTGACGACAGATGTCAGTCATTCATCAACGACAAAGTTTAATGACATTTTACATGACTTTTTTGGGGTGGTGTCAGGGATTTTACTGTGTGGAGAAATACTCTGTATTTGGTTAATCCAGTTGACCAAAAAAATGCGCGTGTGCGTTTGTGGTTTCCACAATGTCATCATGATACAGAGCCATGTATCTTCTTGCTGGTGGTGTGCTGCTGAACAGTGCAGATGCAGAATACTGCTTCCAGCACCCCATTGTCTGTAGCAGTCAGTGTTGAGGGGGACACCTGGCTTTAAGCAGCACATGATGATGATGCTAACAAAGAGCAGCTTGAGAGTGATGGATGTGCTCAGAATATATGTAGCTCTACATGAAATATAGGCAGCCCCCTCTTACTGTGAATAGTTATATATTAATTAACCTAGTAAGTGATGTTTGATGTCATACCAACCACTTATATCTTAACAGGTGAAACATTGATTTATGGGGCATAGCAAACACTGACAGTAAGAGTTGGCCTACTTCACTGCTTGTAAATGAAGCGTGTTATAAGGGAAGGACACAAAAGCTACTGTAGGTCTGTGAGTGATGCTGTTATTTCACTAAAGCTTTTGCTGGCAAGGTATGTGATTTTCTTCTTGTCTGTTTTTAATAATTACCAAGTGCATGCAGGTGTGATCTGGCATAAGAGTAAAATGGTTATCTTTTTGTGTGTTTGCACACATGAGCTGAAACATGCGTTACCAACATTTAACATTTTCCCTATTATTTTTCTATTTCCTCCAGTGGCTTGTCACAAACACAATTTAATGTTTCTGCAACTGATTAAAATTGATGTTGGCACAGGCCTCTTTTCTACGTGTTTTATTTGTCTGGTCCATGTACTTGTCCTTGCTCTTGTTTTTGATTTACTGAAGTTATTCAAGCAGCAGTCCAACATTCTCGTGTTGGATTCTTTACTGTGTTATGCCTTAACACTCGCTGTTTGAGAACAGCGTTTAAAGGAACAGGGAACTAGCTGACAAACTAGGACTTGCTTGTTGTCTTTTGTGTGCAACAAGTGTCAGGTTGATGTGTCACGAAATCTCTCTGCTGAGTTTGCTTGTGAGGCGGTCAAGGCCAGACAGGGCTACGACTGTGAATCTGCCCATTTGTTTAATTCTACTAATTGGATTAGCGCTCCCTCACCCCCCCCCCCCCTCCCACCATGAGTAGCACTCGATCAAAAGGCAACAGATCCACATGAGATGTTCTTAAACTTTCTATCCTTTAAATCGGACATTCATCAGTGTACTATGTACAGTCATTGGTAGTTCTGGTGTGCTGAAGAGTGATGCCGTGTGTATTCTAAAGGGAAGTGTCCTTATTAGTATTTATTCTGCATAGGTGCTTTAGCTAATGCTTAAAAGCTAACACTTGAATGTGTAAATATGCTGTAAACGGCACGCAGAACAGGATTTTGCTGCTGTTGCATCATCAGTGTGCTAATGTTCCCAGGGCAGGGTGCTGTCCTGTGGGATGGGTGACGCCCAAGAGCAGGACCACTACGAGGAGCGCCTGAAAGAGGTTTTTAACACTTTTGACTCCAGCGGGACGGGCTCCCTGTCCCCAGAGGAGCTGTCCGAGCTCTGCCTCTCCCTGCACCTGGAAGATGCTACAGCAGCTCTGCTTAACGCCATTCTGCCCAGCCAAGACCCCCTCACTGGCAGGGTAAGTGCTCCCCTCCTCAGGCCATGCAGTGTGACAGTGTAGCATGACATTGTAAAACCTCCACCCATGCCATTTTCTCAGTTGTCCAGAAAGAATACAAACTGGATTTACTATCCATGTTTTGCACAACAAAGTAGAATGTGGGTTTAGAAAGTCCAGGATATATTTCTTTTTGTGTTTGTGATAAATAAATCTATAATAACTAAAGACGTTCTATTGTTGTCTAATTATGGTTATTTGTGTTCTGGTACAAATGTGGGCTGTCAGTAATAGACACCTGCCTTTTTTAAATGGTGGGTGGGAGCATGTGTGTGTGTGTGGTGCTCTGTGGCCGTTCAGCTTGGCATGGGGCCCATCTTGAGACACTAGGCCTCAGCTCTTTGTGTCCTGTGCGGTTGGCTCTTTGTTAGCCATCTTGTTGCAGGGATGAACCGTGGCCCTGTCAAACCCTCATCCCAGGTGTCTGTCGTCAGGGCAACCAGGCCAGCCAATTGCAATTCACAAATGCATGTGTTTGAGGGCGCTCCATGTAAAAATGCTCCCCCCCCCCTCCCCCCATAATTTAATGAGGATGCTGAAATTAAAATGTATGGCCATTACATTGGCCAATAGCTCTGACTTTGAGTGTTTAGCAGCACAAATCTTTCCTTTTCCCGAATGATTTGCCTCCAAATGTTGTGAAGAAAGTGTGTGTGTGTGTGTGTGTGTGGTAGAATGTAGTGATATCGTCCCTGCTTTGTTGTGGGTGGGGGTTGGAAATGGGCTGTAGGGTGGGGTGGGGGTGGGGGGGGTAGGAATCAAAGGGGCAATAATACCCCATTGCATTCAACAATGAAGTCAAAAAGAGCCAAATCAGAAGCCGCAGGACTGTGGGGACAAAGACTATCTCCATATTCAGGGTTAGCAGCTGTTGATTCCTCAAGTGTGACCTCCGCACACACGTGCACACACATCCCAACCAGGCACCCGGAGACATCCAGACCAGAATCTAGTCTTAGGAATTTAATTTGCTTCATTTTTCCCCTTAGACACACTTGTTTTCCTTTCCTTCACATACCAGCCATAAGTGTGTAACGTGTAAGCGTTGTGAAACTATCATACAAAGAAATGTCACATTCTTGACTGTTCTACATCAGTGCAGAATCTTATTGTTAATGGTTTGTATGTTTAAAAAAAAAGCTTTAATAATTTCTGGTGCAGGTTGACTTTGACCAGTTCAAGAATGCTCTGATTCTGGTGTTGTCATCATCCATTGATGCCCTTCAGGAACAACCAGAGACTGCACCTAAACCAGGTAAGGTGCTTTTCTTTACCGTCTGTGGTGTAGAAAGCCATATCCTTTACTGTACCTCCAATACAAGCCATGTCAAGATTATGTCCATTGGGGAAAACCCATCCAAGCTGTGGAGGTGATTGTGGAAAATATTTTTTTTGGGAGAAAGATGATGCCAATTCAGAAATGGAAAGTCAATGAAACTCACACATTATACAGTTGAATAGTTTTGTTTCATGATGAGATAGCTGTTGTTTGAATAGGATTTCAAGAAATTCATGAAATCTGTTCATGAAAAATGAAGGCACAATTTTTCATCATACATATTAGGGATGTTTTTTTTTTTTTTTTTTTGAAAAAGCTCTTTGTGTTTAGTAGGACACAAAATGTCTTACAAAAAGTGCCTTTAATAAATGATTAAAGGCACAAAGCTGAGAGATCAGGCCTGAGCCAACTGTGTTTTTAAAAATACTTCTTATATTTTTAATTTAACATTTGTCTGGTATCTTTTTAAACTATGGATAACTATTTCAGCTCATGAGGTGTGTTACACCTCATGAGAATCCTTACACAATGCTGACCCTCAGCGTGTGTGTGTGGGTATGACATTATACATTATTGTTAAATGTTGCATGAAATGTAATGAGGTTAAAATCAGACTTAACCGTGGGTTTCTTAAACTGCACATAAAAAATCACAGTAAATTAAACAAAAAATATGAATTTACCACTTTACTGTGTACAGTATCTAAGTCCACTGAACCGTTTTGTCAGAACAGTTTGCGTGCTGCGTTGCACTCCAGGATCATATTTCTTTTCTGGTCTGTCTAAAAGGAAGTGTGTTTAGTTTTGGAGAAGTTACTATGAATAGCTAAGGAAAATGTTAGTGCATTTTCATCTATATTGGCAGGGTTGGGAAATAACTGATTACATGTAATCGTCTACATGTAACTGATTCACAAAAAAACAGTAACTTTAATCAATTACAGCTACCAGGTTTTTTATTAAAAACATTTTATTAGTTGATCACTTCTAGGACTACTACTACATTTTAAAAGGGAAGGTTGCAGAAGAAAAATGCATAAAACAATTGGTGGTTCTCTTATTAAAGTCGGTAAAAATTTAAAATAAAGTTTTACTTCAATCTGATCCCCTGAGCAACAAACTGTTCTAAAAATATTAGTGATCGTTATTTGTATAGCACTTTTCATACAGAATTGCAGCTCAAAGTGCTTTACAGAGAGGGAATACATGCACAATCGTACATCCCATAAACAAATGCAGAAATTCAGAAAAACAACATTAATAAAAATAGGAATCATATTTAAAAACAATTTAAACAGGAATTATTAAGTAAATACTGTATTTGGCACTGTAAATTGCTTTGGATGGCATTTCAAAGAACAATGTTTAGGCATGAAGTAACCTAAAAGTAATGGAAAGTAATCAGATTATGTTACTAAATTTAGGTACTCCAAAAATGACGCTGCTGATTATTTTAGTCTGGTAACCTGTAACTGGTTACATTTAAAAAGCAACCTACCCAATCCTGTATATTGGTGTCATATGTTCCTTGTGAGACAGAAACCAGTTCTGAACTGTACTTCTCAGATTCACCTGTGATCCAACCAAAGTTTGTCAAGGGTGGCAAGCGTTATGGACGCCGCTCAACGCCTGATTTCATTGAACCGATGTCGGACTCTTTTGCGGCCTCACATCATAACCCTGTCGAAGAGGAGGACCTAAAGGAAGACAACGATGACTCTGCTGTGCCACGAAAGCGTGAGGTACACCAGCACGCTGACCTCTCCTCCTCTATGCTCTTCACAGCACGGTGGTGCTCATCTAACTCCTAGTAGTGGCAGGCCGCTAGTGTTATTCTTAACCAATCGGCTTGGCTGCATACAGGCCAGGTCGTAAATGGTAACGTAGACCTGCGTGACAGGTTTGCTGTGCTACTCTGCTTCATCACAGGGATGTGTGTAAATAACATTCAGTACAGGGTTACCATTTAACCGCCTCGCCCTATGTACTTAATATAGTTGAATTAAATTACACTAACCAGATCCATAGAGGAACACAACCTAAGCTTAAGTAAACTTTACTTTACTATATGAACATAATGTAACTTATTTCCATAATGGTGATGACTACAGCAAGCCTAATGTTGCATGAGACTGTATGGCATACTCTTACAGTATGTTTTCAGGCTGTGTAGGTGTGGTCAAGGCAACAGAAACATGTTTTAAATGTACATTAGCAATGCTGAAGCAGGCTGGGGCATACACCAAATGGTTGTTTCCACCAATAGCTGTCAGTCTCAGGCAGTTTAGATGCATAGGTCTGGTCAGGACAGGATTGCAATAGATAAAATTTGATGCGCTTTAACATAAGTTTGTTACATATTCCCCATTTGAATTATTATTAGTTTTTTGTTTTTATCACAGGCATTTTGGTAGCGGATTTATAGTCATTATTGTATTTCATATTTAGCTGGTAAATGTGATGGAAAAATAAATCAATGTAAACATTGCCCCTTGAAAAAGCCTCAGGTTGTATGTGAATATTGAACAAATGGCCAACTGGTCACGTATTCATTGTCGCAACAATGGCTCTCGGTGCGTGCGTGCGTCCTACACCAGCCCAGATGTAGGCACCCACCAGGATTAAACTTTCTCAGACATTGAGCTGGAGCATGTGCGCATGTGTTGTCATTTGACTGATCTGAGTCCTAACAATGCGACAATGTCCAGCCTCTGGCCTGGCAGATGGGGCCGGGTCAGGGGGCTCTGCCAGAGAGACTGGAGGCATATCTGTATGAGCAGGAGTGACCGAGGCTCTGCCAAACAATGAGGCCCCTCAGCCCCCCTCCCTCCTAGATGCCTACACAGCCTGCAGAAAGTAGCCCGCATGCTGAATCCCATCTGTTCCTCATTCCCTCATGGTTGACCACGTCAAACAATAGATGGACGCGCTGGGATTGGTTGAGATCACACTGCGTCACTAAACCATTTCCCAAACAAACTTTTGTAACATAAAGTAAAATGTCAAATATAAATGAATGTCATTTCAGTTATTGAAAATGTACAAATACTCAACCAGTTACCAGAAGTGAAAGAGAACCAATCAACGATGCTTATTAGTTTCCTATTCAACCAATGCTATAGAAGCGTGTCAGTCACACTTGAATTGTCCACTATGCAGCAGGTTTAACCTCTGAGCCTTCCAAGGGCCAATGTTATTACAATAGCTCTCGTGCTTTTTGTTGGATACCCCACCCATGATTTGCATCCTGTCTCAATCCATAACCTATTTAAAATGCATGTTTTCTCGACACTTAAATGTTTGATAACATTGTTGTACATAGGATTTCTGAGGAAATTAATGGAATGAAATGAATGTTTATATGTTGTTTGTTTGTTTACAGCGTTGGCATTCAAATGAAACGAGCATGGAGGAGTATGAGGCTGAAGGTACATCCTAGTCTACCATAACGGCATGTGACAGTTGCACATTCCCAAGATTTTTGTCTATAAGTTGTATTCTGTGCGTGGGCGCGCAGGCCAGATGCACCTGTGGAACCCCGATGAGCCAAGCACACCCCGGGGGTCTGTCACGTCTCTGTCGGACCACCTGGAGGGGAGGATACGTGAGGCCTGTGAGGAGCTGGCATTGTCGTGGGACGGCTGGGCCAGACACGCTGAGCTCTCTGTTCTCTGTGAGCACCTGGGCCTCCAGGTGAGAGAGCCCTCTGCCTTTACATTACATAACAGTATCTGCCATTATAGAGACATAATGTGGTCATTATCTGAATACCACACCCACCGGAGGGGGGAACATTTATAGCTCTCCATTGACTTTGCATTGCGCTAAGCTATCGTTATTTCTGAATTCTACCAAAATACTTAAATTTGTAAGTTTGTTTATTTATATAGCGCTTTTCATAGATATAGAATCACAAAGTGCTTTACATAAAAATACCAACATGGTAGGTATAAAATAAGTAGAAACACAGAAACCGTGAACAGTGGAAGTAAAATAAACTAAATATAACGTGCCAGGATTTGTCTCACATTGATCTGGATCTCATATTCGCACAACAGGAAACTTTACTGTACCATACAGTAATGTTAGTTTCCTTCTTGTAACATCAGATACTATCCCTTTTGATGTCCTGTTCTTGTGTGTGTTTATGTTGATATCTCCTCACATACATACAACACCCCTCTTAACCTTTTAGAAACAGCAGCCCCATGCCTGGGGGCTCACCCCCCCCCCCCCACACACACACACACCATTTGTTATAATACATGTGATTGCCTTTATTATACACGTCTAGATTGCAAAGCCTCTCTGCTATCAATGTAATGTAACAATCATTGCCCAAATGGAAGCATTTCAAAAACCCGATTAAAACCCATATCGCATATTTGCATGTGCAAATATCGCTTGTGCACGCATGTAAATGTACACACGTAAATAGCTGTCTTTTTTTATGTTGGGGAATGTAACATACCATGTACCATTGGGAAAGAGTGCACTCGCTTTGTTCAAGACACAGTATCTGCCTGCAAATTTCAGCACATCACGACACAAATTACGTTTTGAGAATTAGTAAATGCACACTTCGCCTTACCTGTGATGAGTTAGTTGAGAAAGATTGGCCTGGGTAGATCCAAAAAAACGTTTTAAAACGATATTCCATGAGCATAAGCATTCTAAGAACGTATCCTTGTTCTTCCATTTTGAAGACATTATTTCGATACGGCAATACATTGGGGGTTGTAGTTCTATGATAGGTCACTGGCGTCTTATAGACATACATACAGTCTACGAAAGACTCTCTCTCTCAAACACAGTTTTGCGTCTTACCCGGGCTGAGAGGAATGTTTTAAGGGGTCACATGTCAACTTTGGCCAATCACAGCTCTTTCTTATCAACATGGGCTTCAAGTTACGTCATCTTTCGCAACAACAAGCATACCATTTTTTTAGTGAAGTATATTAAAAAAAATTCACTCAGACTGTAGATTAGTACATATATTTATAAAATAACATAAGCACACAAATGTGTATGTATAGACCTAAACATGCATATAAAACTACCAGACATAATTCAATATTTCTGACATTCTTTGTAAAACCCATAAGTATTTTGATATGTTCACTCACAATGCCCTAATCCTTATCCGCAAATATACTCATCAGATGTTGTATTGTAGCCCTATTTTATTATAATTCCAATAAAGTGTCAATATAAATAGCATTATGTCAGGCGAAAATGAAAACAAATTATGTTTATGCTGTATTTGAGCTTCATTTACTAAGGAGCAGTGTCAACCACATGGAATATTTAACCTGCATTGGTATCTCGCAGGGATTATCTACATTTTAATACCAAAATAAGATTTGTAACTTGTTCAGAACTGCAAAAAACCTTATGTAAGGGAATGTTTTTGCAAGGAAAAATACTTTGAAAATGGCCTAGGGAGCTAGTTAAGCTTTGAGGATGTAAAACCATATGTAGGCTAAAACTTACACCATTTTGGCATATTCCCTAAAAAGCTTGACATTTCCACTGCACTTAACATAGGATTGCACATTGACCGTCCTTTGTTTTGGAGGACAGTGTGAGGAGCCTGACCTGCTTGTTGGAGAGACATGACCTTTCTTCATCTCCCTGCCAGGTAGCAGGAGAGCTCCTGCAGAGTCTTGGTGGAGATGGAGTGATGGCCGTTCAGGAGTTTGTTTCCAAGGTTGTGAACCACAGCAAACCTCCAACACCCTCCGCCTCCACTCCCTATAGACAGCTGAAACGACACCACTCCACACAGGTGAACTGGACACCACGCTTAACCATGAATAATTATAGTCTTTTTTATTATTATTTATTAATCAATTTTAAACATATTGTTATATACATTCACAATATAATTGTTATTTATCATAGGGGCCATGGGTCAGAAATAACTGAACATTAGCGCCGTTTTTTGGTTCTGAAACCAATTCTCGTTGGATTGAAAATATCTTTTGTTCTGGTTTGGGATGAACAAAGCAAGTATACAGTCTATTACCCTTGGTAATAGATACCTTGGTAATGGTATACCTGTGTAGGATTTCTCTTTTCTGGAATTCATTGATTCATTGGTCATCTGACCAGTGACCTCCTCCACTGTCCAGTGTGGACATTGTTAACTGTATTCAGTGTTATCTCCTCCAGTGTGGACAGTCACCAATTGATGTTCCTCCCACAGCCCTTCGATGAGGCAGGGCGACGTGTAGCCACTCCCTCTGCCATGGCGGGCACAATCGGCCTCTGTCTGTTCTCCACCCTGGACGACGGCACGGGTTTCACTCCAGTAGAACACATTCTGGACGCCTGGATGAAGGAAGGTGTTGAGAATAGCACTGAGATCCTGCAGGTATGTATGTATGTATAGCGTAATATATTAATGTACATTTGTAATATTGACTATTCTAAACGATTATTGTAAAAAGAAATGTCTACTACTTTACAATAAATAGTGCAATTGAAATTGGGATACGAATGTATTTCATAATTACTAGTTGCGGTTGTTTTGTTCTTGTTGTTCTGCAGGCCTTGGATTTCTGCGTGGATGGAAAAGTGAACCTGGGTGAGCTCACCACGGCCCTTGAGAACGAGCTGCTGGTTACTAAGAATGGGATTCACCAAGCGGCCCTGGCCAGCTTTAAAGCTGAGATCAGACACCTCCTGTGAGTATACAGGGGCAACCTACTGTGTCAGTGCATTCAGTGTCTACTGAATTTATATTTAAAGATAAACTATTGTTAAAAGGTTCTTGGCTATACAATGGGCGCTTTCAGACCAAACAGTTGTATGGACTCAGCTGTAGGGACTGGCCACTGATGAGCTCCCCGGAGAGCTACACACCTTAGCATTTTGTCTGTTTGCATTCGCACCGCCAGCAGGAATGCTGAGCGACGTAACCCGGCCGACAGTTGGTATAGTGACGTGCAACAACAAGATGGAGGACGATGATCTGTGCTGTGTCGTGGCTTTCATGACAATGGAGCGTGAATGGAAACATGCTAATTGCGCTGTTAAAACATAGAGGAGAGCCCAGAGGCGAAAACTGCTCTGGCAACTTTACCATTAGCCTATGTCAACTTTTTCTAATGCTGGTGTGCAGGTGGACAAAAAAAAAAGACTGCCAGTTGTCTGCACTTAATTCATAGTGTTTGACTAATCAGCATACACTTCTGTCACAAATGGTTCATAATGTGCGGGGAAGGGAGTGCCTACCCTGAAATAGGATCTTATAAAGTTTGGACAGTTCTATGTAAAGTTCATCCATGTAGTTGAGTTGACTCCATAACATATCTAACTAGTGATGTTTTGTTTGTCAGAGAGTGTGTAGACAGAGAGCTCAGGGAGAAGGAAAAGATTCGCCGTGACCTCGAGAAGGCAGAGAAGATGAAATGTCAGCTGGCAACTGAAGTGGATGAGCATCACTCTGCTATTGAGCGCATGAACAGCCTCAATCTCAGGTAAGGCCTCCATTAGCTGCCTGTACACTGACTGTACAATCAGGCTTGTTGATATTCCCTTATGCTCACCTTCCAACCATGTCTGTTTAAACAAATACGGTACATGATTCTTCTTGACATACAAATGTCCTTCCTCAGTAAAAGTGCACAGAATTCTGGTTCAGTATGACATAATCCCCGGTCTAAAGTACATGATGAAACAGAAACCTAAATTAGACACTACAACAAAGTGCCCAAATCATCATATTTGAAAGTCGGTTTTGTACACTAGACATATGAGGTGGGGGGGTATATACATAGATTAGAATCGTTAATTGTGTAGGGTTGTATGGCAATTTATCTCCACAGTGGAAGTTTAATACCACACCTGGAACTATAGTGGGGGAGGGGCTTAATGTTTAATCAAACAGACAGATTAATTCAAATGCAAAGCTGCACACTCTTCCTCTCCACGGTGTGTGCCTCGTGTGTGCCTCGTGTGTGCCTCGTGTGTGCCTCGTGTGGTGCCTCATGTTGTGCCTCATGTTGTGCCTCACGGTGTCTCACCTTGTCTCGCGTTGTCTCACGGTGTCTCACGTTGTGCCTCACGGTGTCTCATCTTGTCTCAGCTTGTCTCACGTTGTGCCTCACGTTTTGTCTCACATTGTGTCTCATCTTGTCTCACGTTGTGCCTCATGTTGTGTCTCACGTTGTGTCTCATCTTGTCTCACGTTGTGTGCCTCACGGTGTGTCTCATCTTGTCTCACGTGGTGTGTCTCACGTTGTGTCTCACGGTGTGTCTCATCTTGTCTCACGTTGTGTGTCTCACGGTGTGTCTCATCTTGTCTCACGTGGTGTGTCTCACATTGTGTCTCACGGTGTGTCTCATCTTGTCTCACGTGGCGTTGTGTCTCACGGTGTGTCTCATCTTGTCTCACGTGGTGTGTCACACGGTGTGTACACGTGCCACTCACCACCCTCCTTGTAAATCCGGGGGTACAGGAAGCTGGAGCAGGAGCACAAGGAGAAGCTGTCTGCGGCCAGGCTGGAGCTGATCAAGGAGCTGGATCAGATGCAGCAGCAAGCTGGCCGCCAGCGCGAGGAGCTGGAGGCGGAGGTGGAGAAGATGCGTGAGGACGAGGCCCTCCACAAAGACCACCTGTCCATCTCTGTGAAGGTACAGAGACTTCTCTGAGTCTTAAACTCATTGCTTAATATTGGTGACCATATTACTTGACTGGCTTGTCGTAGAGCTACAATGTCTGTTTGAACAATCCATTGCTCACCCTAGAGCTCCTAGGCACAGTGGCCTATTGCCCTGCAGCCTTGTTAAAACATAAACAGTGAGCTAGGATGGACATTTCACAGGTTCTAGAGGCAGTGTGTATGTGTGTTGTATGCTGCTGATATCCTTTCCTGTTTTTCTTGTAGGAAAACAGACGTCTTGAAATGGAGCTGCTGGACAGCACTGATAAACTAATAGAGGCACAAGGCCAAATAGCCAAGCTCCAGATGAGTTTGGATAGTGTTCTCAAGGAAAAGGTACCTAGGCATTTCACTGTGCATAAGCCAGTTGTCTTCATGGCATGTTGCCCGTGTTCTTGTCAGACTATTTTGGGGAGGTACAGTTACTAACCTTTTAGTCGTTTATTCTATTCGTCAGTTTGGTGACTTGGACCCTGGCAGTGCAGAGTTTCTCCTGCAAGAAGAACGACTCAAACAGCTTCGCGACAGTTACGATAACCAGTGCAGGGTAATGCAAATGCAATAAGTTGAAGTTTTCTCATTTTTGTAGACTGCACCTCCTATAAACAATCCTTCATAAAAACCCATTTGAATGTTTGTTGGTGTTTTGTCAGGAGTTACAAGATCGTATTGACGAGTTACAGTCAGAAATACAGGCATTCCACAGTCTGGGCAGAGCTCCTCAGCCATGCAGTAAGCCCTTGTCGGAGGAGTTTGAGAGCCAAAGCCCTGGCAATGAGTCTGACCCAGGTAGATCTTAGTACATTATTACCACGCAATACAAGATAAATGCAAATTAAACAGAAGACTCATTGTAATCTAACTATATGTACTGTTATGCTAATCTCATGCTTGCAATGACTTCTTTAAAACAACTTGGTATGTAGTTGTGCACACAAATATAGACTCCTAGATACTAGAGAGAATGTTCCCTCAACTCTTAATACAGCAGTTTCCATTTTTACCTTTTATTCAGGTTTAGGCTCGGAGGACGGCCAGCCATTCAACATGAGCCTGGAGGCAGAGATGATGTTGGAACAACTAAAGGAGCAGCACCTCCGGGAGACAGAGGATTTACGAGCTCAGCTGGAAAGAAAGGTTTGTCTAGAGTTTACTAGCGTAGGAGGGCCTTATGCGTACTAAATGCATGCTACAATACGGTGTGTGTTTATGACACTTCTATTTCTGGGGCGGTGTTTCAAATCAAACGTTGAGCGTGTTGTCAATTGGGCAGGTAGCCTTCTGTTTATTAGTCTATCACTGCATTCAGGGTGGTGGAACGTTTACAACGCATCAAACTAATGCAAACGGAAGTAATGAAAGCTTAATTTACTGGCTCTAAATCGACCTACGGCTACTTATAAAACACCCAGGCAAATATGTGGCTATATCCTACGTGTAATTGAGCAACACTCGCCACGCGCATTAAACACAACAAACTTTCAAACGTCTTCAGTGAAAAAGTTAAACGTTCAGTCCACTGAACACACCTTTTTCTTTTACGAATGGAATGAATGGAAAATCATGAATGAACATAGGCCTATCTGCTATTCCTTTAGTTGCCACTATAATCTTATTACAGCCTTACTACCAGAAGGCTACCAAGTGTCATGCGCAGACAGTAGCCTACGACTTGTATTTGCCAAATAAACGTCCTCGTTGTGCAAACTACGCCCAGTGCTGGGGCAATGTATACACAGTCTGTTTAAACTGAGAACATGCGCTGCTAATTGGGTAATGTAATGATCCGCCTCGCGTCCCCTCAGATCAGTGAGTTCGACCACAAGTTGGAAGAGCAGCGGTCCGCCTATGAGGAGCAGAGGTCCGCCGTCTCTCTGCAGTACGAGGAGGAGCTCCGGGCGCTCAGAGAGGAGATGGTGGGCATTCGGGACCAGGTGCAGCGAGCCCAGCTGGAGCGAGCCCAGCAGGAGGACCAGGTGGAGACCCTCCACCAGCAACTACTGGAGGCCCACGCCCACACGTCCGACCTGGAGGACGGGCTCGAGGCCCTCGAAGGCCAGCAGGCCGAGGCCAGGTCGAAATGCCTTCACCTGGAACAGGAGATGGAAGAGGTGAAGAGACTGCATGAAGTGGAGCTGAAGAACCTGGAGGAATGCCACCAGGAGCTTCTGGAGGAGAGGATGAGGAGGTGCCAGGAGGTCAAGGATGAGCTGGAGGTCAGGCTGGAGGAGGAGAGGAGGAGATACCAGGAGGTCAAGGACGAACTGGAGGAGGAGAGGAGGAGATACCAGGAGGTCAAGGACGAGCTGGAGGAGGAGAGGAAGAGATACCAGGAGGTCAAGGACGAGCTGGAGGCCAGGTTGGCGGAGGAGAGGAGGAGATGCCAGGAGGTCAAGGACGAGCTGGAGGCCAGGTTGGCAGAGGGCTGGGAGAAGGAGAAGGCACGGCTGCAGCGAGCCCATGACGATGAGCGCAGGGCCGAGCTAGAGGAGGCCAGGCTTGACTCGGAAGAGGAGCGAGCGTCTGCTGTGAGGAGGCTGATGGAAGAGCGGGCGGAGGAGCGGGCTCAGCTGGAGTGGCGGGGTAAGGAGGCTCTACGAGCCGCGCTGGAGGAGGAGGCGGCGAGGCTGGTGGAGAAGCAGGAGGGTGAGCTCCTCGCCAGGCAGGAGCAGTACGAGCGCATGGAGAAACAGCTGAAGGAGGGGTGGGAACGGGAGAGACTACAGCTGGAGGAGGAATACCGAGGAATGGTGGAGGAGAGGCTGAATGAGGAGCGCTGGAGACTCAGCGCCGAGAGAGAAGAGGTGGAGCGGTTGATGGAGGAGGACAGGGCGCGACTGGAGGAGAGGCACATGGAGGCCTTGCAGGAGCTCGTCACCAAGCATGGCGAGGAGAGGGAGGAGCTCGGCAGAGTGCTGGACACACTGCAAGAGGACATCGCCAAGGAGAGGTGAGACACCATTACTGTTTACATCAGAGGACCTGGGGGACCGCTGCCCTGCATGTTGTAGATGTCTTCATGCTGCAACACACCTGATTCTAATGAATGGCTCGTCATCTAGCTCTGTAGAAGCCTGGTAACGACCCAATCACGTGTGTTGAAGCAGGGAGACATCTAAGGCCGCTTTCACACCTGAAAGTCCGGACCCAGTTACATGTTTTTGTTACATTGTATACATTTGATTGGGTTTGGTTTCACACTGCAATTTAGCGAGCGCACTAAGCCGTTGTGCCTGATGTACCTACGTCATGCTGTCATCACGTGCATCTCCCCATACTTGACAGTGATTGTTTTGTAGATGGACGTGCGTCTGACGTCAGCGTGTTGTCAATTGGGCAGGTAGCCTTCTGTTTATTTTGTTCCGTTTACAATGCATCAAACTAATGCAAACGGCAGTAATGAAAGCTTAATTTACTGGCTCTAAATCGACCTACGGCTACTTATAAAACACCCAGGCAAATATGTGGCTATATCCTACGTGTAATTGAGCAACACTCGCCACGCGCATTAAACACAACAAACTTTCAAACGTCTTCAGTGAAAAAGTTAAACGTTCAGTCCACTGAACACACCTTTTTCTTTTACGAATGGAATGAATGGAAAATCATGAATGAACATAGGCCTATCTGCTATTCATTTAGTTGCCACTATAATCTTATTACAGCCTTACTGCCAGAAGGCTACCAAGCGTCATGCGCAGACAGTAGCCTACGACTTGTATTTGCCAAATAAACGTCCTCGTAGTGCAAACATGAAACATAAAAGTGTAAACATGATAAATGCCAGCGCTGGCGGCTAAGGGACCGTCAACAAAATACTATGGTGAGTGACAAGCACTGTCGGCTTAGGAACAGTCAATATATTACTGTGAATCATAATAACTTGAATAATAATAAACAAATGACTAAGAACCGGTTTAGGAATCGGAACCGTTTTAAAAGTATCAATTTGGAACCGGAATTGTATAAAACCCAAACGATACCCAGCCCTACCAATAACATCTACCAGTAACTCATAGTCCATCGATCTAGATCTGTCACAGTCAAAAATGATCTTGTTACATTGGCAAAGGTCCACACAGTCTAGTCCAGCAGCAAAATATTTAGTCCAACGTTGAACAATAACCAAGCTGCTGGTGGATGCCCTCGTTGTCTCGCTATCGTAGACGCTCCTGTATATAATAGCCTATATAAACCTAACTTTTTGATTTTATTTTATTTGTGTGTGTGTGTGTGTATGTATGTGTATGTATGTATATATATATATGTGTGTGTGTGTGTGTGTGTGTGTGTGTGTGTATATATATATACATATATATATATATATATATATATATATATATCTATATCTATATTTATATATATCTGTA
>JAODUE010008042.1:0-29087 GCA_027564755.1 Amblyopsis hoosieri
TAGATTATTATTATTATTTTTTTTTCAAAATCTAAAATTACATTTTGGACATTTGTAAAGTTAAGAATCATGTTTCCACAGGAGCGCTTGGATGTTGATATTTGATATGACTATTTTGGAATATAATATTCCACATTTCTCTTTTGCAGCATGGCTTGAGGCCTCACATTCAACTGTAAGCGACCGGAGGCTTTACTCCCTACTTGTTTCTAATGAGAAAACATTATATTCGTGTTTGCATAGAATTATCAGCTTTTGTCCTTGTTTTGTTCATCTGTGTCCCCAGAGGCAGGCGTCCATTTCACAGCGGTATTCATGAGTGTAATAATAATACACTATAAAAATAAGCTGCTATGCCTTGTAGTTTCCAACAAAGAAAAGAGTAATGAGAAAATGATTACGTTCTATATACACAAATCTTAAATCTTTTACATTTATATTCCCCCCGCCCATCCCTACCAAACACCGCAGTGGCCGCCGCGTATGTGTCTCCAGATGTATCCTTGTCAAACAGCGGTGTGGGGGAGAGGAGCGTCCACAGGCGACATGTTGGAGCTGAGAGAACCTCCTCCTCTTGAATTCTCTGCAGCAAAAAAAAAATATATATATAAAGTAAACTGACAGAGTGAGTTCTTGAAGTGATATATTTGGTGTCAGTGCCGTTAACTCTATTCCTTCCAGTTTGCTGTGGTCACACACGCACACGCACACACACACACACACACACACACACACACACACAAACAAACAAACACAAACCCTAATCTCGCTAACAGCTTCCAGGCAGTCTCTGTTTGGTGGTCCTGTGCCTGGGGGCAGTTATTAGAGCGGATTGAATCCTGAAAATCGATGATGCGCTGGTCGGAAGCTGAAATCAGATTTTTTTACATCTCAGAGCGCAGAATTAAGCACAGAACAGATCACTTCAATCATGACTTATCCCTAGTTCCAAACCTCTCATATTGCCAATCATCAGTTCCATTCATATCTACAAAGGCTAAATGTCTTTAGTGACTCTAAAAATTGGTTTCCTGCCTGGTCAAAAGCAACAAATTGCTCTGGCCTATATTAAAATTTCATGACAACTTGCAGTTGTTTGTTTCTCCAGAGTATCGATCTGTCAGTGAATCAATAACATACTGTATGTTACTGGTTTATGACTTGACCCTACATAGATTATACTAAAGTCTTTACATATCTGATATCTGATGTCAGAACAGCGACAGCATATGAAATGATTACAGAGAAGCACATTTGTACAGTATGGCCTTGCTGATATATAGGCGTACATACTTTGTTTTTAGGTGTACACATTGCATGTGCACACATAAAAACAAAGTGTTAAGGCAAACAGCAGTCTGTCTGTTGCACTTATACAAGACAGGCATTGCAGTTGAAAAAGGCTTGAACACGGTGCATTGTTTGTAGTTCTCCAGACAAGGCAAGCATGACGTCTGCTTAATTATACAGACAGAGTGGGGGGTTTGGTTGTTAATTATATGGCACTGTGTGTGTGTGTGTGTGTGTGTGTGTGTGTGTGTGTGTGTGTGTGTGTGTGCGTGTGTGTGTGTGTGTGTGCGAGTGCGCGTGTGTGAGGTCAATGGCCTGTTTTGCGCTACATCTTTTGCTCTACATCAGTTGTGAATCATCTGTCTGCTGGTATTCACAATGCTGCACTGACCTCAGATTGAGCCATGAGTACTTTACCGAGGTGTGTTCCAATTAGTAAACAAAGCCGAACGTTCTCAAACATTTTCCAGTTTGCTTTGACTGAGGATGTAGTTCTCAGCAAACAAACACACAACGCTGGTTGCAGTTTAAATATAAATGCACCTCAAATACCCACATCAAACACCAGAAGAATTTCAAGGCAAAGAATGATGTCCCGTCCACTAAGGTCTTAAAAAAGCAAAGTCTGTTCTTAAAGACACACACACCAAGTCACTGTTAAATTAAGGCAAGAACAAGCAGTTTAAAAAAACAGCTTTTATCCCGACGCTATACGTGCAATAAATGCTAAGTCATACATTTAGAATTAAAGGTGTTTTAAGTACTACTGAGGGGATGGAGTGGAAGAGAAGGATGGGTGGATGGTTGTTTTATGTTTGTAGGGATCTGCTTTGTATTGCTGCATATACTGCTATACTATGTTATTTATAACATTTTTATTACTATGTTTTCTATCTATTTATTTTACACTGCATAGGATGCACATACATCTCGTTGTGCGATGTTGTACAATGACAATAACATCTATCTATCTATCTATCTATCTAAGGTCAACCCCATTTATGTAACATAAGCAATGATGGCACATCAACAGTACATCACGCTCATTCTCGTGACTTGAATGAAAGTGAATTCAATTCAATTTGTACCAAATGATATAACAGCTGGATAACAGCAGTCTCAACGCAGCGGTGCAGTAGACAGACCCTTCCTGACTCATCATGTCACCGCTGCAGCTGAAGAGCGAATGGGATTTGACGGGTTTCTTGCGTCGCTGGCTGGGGGAAGACTTGAGAGAGAAATCTTGTCAAAATGTCTTAATTCCGAGACGACACAGATTGCTGGCCTTGCTTAAATCAAAGAGGGGAGTCAGACGTTTCTTGTCCTCGCAGTTAAATGGCCAGCAGCATTTTGTATCTGTAGCATACATATATCCGATATATGTACTGATACGAACAATGAAATGAAACAATGTGCTAATATATGCACTTTAAGGAGATTTGTTTTTAAATAATGCAATTGAAAGGAAGAGACTGTATAAAGGATATGAATAACAATGGTAAATGATAGAAAATAATGTATTTTTGTTTTGTTTTTTATATATACAGTATATATACAGTATATAAAACAAAATATACATAATGTATATATGATATGTTTTGTTAACTTTTAAAACCTTTATTGTTATGTATGTTAAGTACTAAGAGAATAATACGATAATTACTTATTTCTATTGATTGACTGGAGAATGGTATAAGTCACCAGTAGGTGCAACTAACAAACTAAACTATACTTAATTTGTGTTGAAGAGACAAGCGCATGGTAAGAGAGGCTCATGTACTTACATGTTTGTTGAATGTCTTATTCCAGGTCCCTCTGAGAATAGCTGCTACAGCGTTCGTTATATTTTTAGAGTTGTCTTGGGGTCAGGGCAAAATTATGCCACGGTTATCTCTAGGTTTGATGATACATCATTGGAAGGTAGACTATTCATGAATGCTAAACATTTGAGTGTAGGTGGCATCGGGCCGCTGCAAGTTACGGTTAGAGGGCGGTGCCAAGCACTGATAAGTTAAGGCAATCAGCCGTAAGTTTGATATATCCAATGTAAAATGCGAAGGCACAGTGTGCGTTTCTTGTGGTATGGCCAAGTCGGTCTCCACAGCGACTGTGCTTGCTAATGTCCTGTACATACATGAGGGCCCGAGAGCTCACCTGCATTGTGTTTTTAGTTATTGGTCATATTAAAGCAAAACATTTTTCCTGAAAGAAAGAATCTCAAAATGCAGCCTAAAGTAATAGAAGAAAATATTTTTTTTTTCTGTTCTACAAGAGCACAAGGAATATTGATTATGTTCAGCTAACATGTTAGCTTGTTTGTTTGAGTTCACTGTCTGTTGGGCTTTTGTTTTTCCTTAATACAATTGTTCTCCATTAATTCTGTCAAGACTTTCTGGATTCTAATGGGCAACTGATTCTTTTTTGTTATTTCAGGGTGTGCGGCTATTTGCCATGCTGTCGTCCATTAGGAATCTGTCGGGATCAATAGACTTGCTAACAAATGTGTTGCTCTCGTTCTTTTTGTTCTGTTATTTACAAAGAAATTGAAGCAGTTTAGTTGATTTTTCTGTCAACTGGACACTTCTAATAAGGCCAGCAGCACTGGTGGGCTGTGGGTGTGCTATCATAAAGTCATTTGAAACAAAGATGATTCACTGTCTGCTGGGTAAAAGTTGAAGAACTAAACGTGAAGTCTCAGTATACCCAGTAATTGAGCAAAAGCTGGCTATTAATATACAGTAGGCCTACCTCATTAAATAAAGGATAGAATTACAGTTAGAGCAACTGTACAATCGTCATGGTGATTAGACCATACCAAGCCATTGCGTAAAAGCCACGTTGACTGGAGTTGGATAGTAGACTCGTATTTATTGCCTTTGTCAGAGATGGACTGGGGTGTTCTTTATATTCACTTGCTGTCATTGGTCAAAATTGAACTGTAAATAATTGTCACATTATTCAAGAGTTTTAGTGATACGTCCCGCATTCAACCTCGCTGGAGTAAAAAAGATAGTAAGCATAACTCATAGGTACTCTCTGTTGAGAATCTATTTAATCAATATAGAGATTATAATATTTGCTCACCTTGATCCATAGACATGTTCTGCCTCAGCCCGGGAAGTAGATTGACAGCCAGCATGCAAATTTGATAAAGTATTCAAATTCAGCCTGCATTTGTTGGTTGAATGTGTCCATTTTAATTATTTTTTCCATATGTCAGGTTTGTCGTGATGAAATCCAGCCAAGCCAAGGCATCTTGGGAAGTGATTACTTCAGACAATGCTTCCATTCTCGAAATAGGTTATGCCGTACTTCATTACAGTACTTAGCTAAGCTGAACTTTTAATTCTGCCATTTTCAGGAACTCTAATTGTTTTTATGGCATGCAATTATTGTTTTTAGGAATAAAAAATGTCTGGATGTGGTTGATATGGTCATGTACAGAAGTTGTAGTGTATATACGAATGTCACCGCAGAACTTTATTTACAGAGCATTGTCAGCACATTAGCAAGTGCACTGTTTATTAGCTAGTTTGGACAATTGGCGGTACGCCTTTCTAAAAAAGGCCATATGTCCATCAAGGGATATAAGGGCTAGCAGAAGGGGGGGGAAAACAGCTTCAGAAAACAAACAGCCATCCTTTGGACTTGATAATAACAGCTGCTCCCTGCTAATTTGTTTTCGTTTAACTTTTCGGGTGAAGTTGCTGACAAGCTCCATATTCACAAAGGAGGGGGAATAACCCTCCCTGAATTGCAGTACTTCCAATACTCTGCTGATTGTGGAACAGTCATCTCCTGTTCTTTCGCGTGAATCAGATTCCATTGAACAACAAGCCTGCAGGCGCGATCATCATCATCTTCATTGCGTGTAATCAACACTCCGGGTTGATGAGGCACAAGATCAAAACATCCGCACTCAAAAACATCCTTTGCCGTCATATGCAACGAAAACACCTCCAGAACCGACTCCTACGGTGACCGCAAAAAAGCCCAGTGTATCTTCAATACAGGGGAAAAACATGGTGGGAGTTTACCTTTATGACGCAGAATGCTTAAAAGTAACCAGTTTGTCACCAACATTCTCTACTAGATCTTTTTTTTTTCTATGACAGTAATTTACTGATTTAGAAAGGCTGAAGCACTAGCCAATCGTCAACAAAGGAACATCACAAATGCGATGATTTTACCCATCTATTACAGTGTGTGTGCTTTAACACTATCAAGGCCATGTGAAAACCGTAACCCTAATCCGGAATGTTACACACCTTAATATTAAACCATAAAGTTATTGACCGTAACATTTGTGTTTTTTCCATCTATGTTAAATGGTACCCATATGTGTCCTCACTGTATAAATAAATGGACAAACCCTCAGTGATGTCACCCTTAAGATTTCTGAAAAACTGGTTTTACATTTAAACTGTGCTGACTCTGGTTATCGCCAGCTATGCAGTACATGACTCTGCCTATAACACCGGATGTTACCGCGTGGTCCACACACATCGCTACTGCCGCGTTGGTGGAACGTGGCAAACCGGATATCATGTTGGTGGCCGAGAGCAGGATGACAAAATTAGTTGTGGCCGGCAAAAAAGTGTTTGCTCTCTATCGTCTGCCGTGTTCAATGTGAACCAAGCAGGTTTAATCTACATTAAGACGTTTTAGTTCTAAATGTACATTTATTTTTTTATTTCAAAATGTATAACTTTGACTGCGTTTACGCCTAGCATACATATTACTACAGAGTTGTCGAGCTCCTAAAACGGCAACGCTACTTGCACAGTTTAAATTTGAAAACTCCGGTGTTGCATTTCAGTTGGGATTGGATTGGATTAGTCTGGAAACGATGACGCAGACACCCCACATTTGCTCCTGATTGGGTCTTATCAGTATGTTGCATGGATGTATTATAATGTCGCCGTATTTATTTTGCTACGACTCCCAATCAATTATGTCTGTTGCCATGACGCCCTATACTAAAGGGTTCCTTTCAGTAAAAGTTCCACCTCATCATTAGTAAATGTTGTTCTTCAACTGAATAAACTGACAAATTGCTTCCCGTTTACACCAGCGCACGCATGAACACATTGCACCGTCTACCTTACTGGTCATGTGATATGCGCGTCCATGCGTGTTAATATGGACAGAGATAAGCTCTTATACGGAGCTAAAACATTCGTCTGGATGGAGATAGTTTTAGTTTGAATCAATTCAGTTTTAAAATGAAAATCTATTTATGTAGATGCAATATAAATCTGTTCAGTAGAACACGGTAGGCATCTCTATATGCACACAGCCTGGTAGACCTTTATTGTGTCGCTAACCAACCACTGTGAAATCAAAGATAAAGCAGATCTTTTGAGGTTAAAGCACTTTCAAATTAGCTGTCATAGCTGGGAAGGATTTGCCCCACGAAACAATCTGCAGGAGGTGAGCATTTTGATTGACAGCGCGGTCCCATTGGGCTCAGCGTTAGCAACTGCCAAAATCTGTTGTTCTTCAAATGGCCACTTGAGGCAGTCTCAAAAACCCACATAAACTTCCATGTTAAAATGTACTACTTAACAGCAGTGCAATGAACATGTTTATAGCCTGGTACAAAAAAAAACGGTTTTGGTCTCTAGCTAGTTTCCCCGTTCATGACAGCTGTACAGGGGGGTGAATAACTCAACAGCTGGAGATATATTAAGCCACACATCTATCCCATAATTATGGATAGCCGGGGGTTACAGGCAAAGTCGGGTACTGCAAAGATGGCAACGTCCAGAGCCAGTACAGCTTTGGCTTCAAACACATTCTTCATAAAACCCATTTATTTATACAGTCTATGGTTGGCCGACTCATACAGTTTGGTGGTTGGGTTCAGGGGAGGTGTCATGGCCGACCTGCCGACTAAGCAATCCTCTGAATAACCAATAAGGAACCATTAATAGGGTCCATGAGAGGGCAGGCCAGGGCCACCAAGCTTATTAGCAACCGGAGAAATCAAAGCAGATTTCTCGCACACAACGAGGAGAGGTGGCCAGATATCACACCACGCCTCTATACGGGAACCTCCTCAGCAAAATTGCTCAGAAGACCCTGGAGGGTGGATCTGGTGGTGAGAAATTCATCCATGTCACTTGCGATGCCCGCCTGCCTTCTATGGTTTAAGATGCCGTTAATCTGGCGTTGGGTGGAGTGATTTGTCTGTAGTCTTTATCACAAGTAAACAAATGCTCAGCTTTAACAGGGTGTGTTCGTCGAAAACAGAAACAGAACAGAAAGGCACAGCAGTGTGTATCAATCAACGTGGACAGGAACACTAATCAGGAGAGCAAAGGAGGAAATGCGATTAGTTAGCTTCTGTGCGTTAGCGTGTATTAGTCTTAAGTTGCTTAGCAGATGCTTTTTATCTGAAAGAGACTTAACAAAGAGTACATCTGCAAGTATTAAGGAACAGGAAGGACAGGTTTTATAATTATCGAAAGATGGAGCGCTGTAACGCATTTCAATGGAGCAAAAATCAATCGCTTCTGGTCTCTTAAGTGGGCGTGTCATTAATTTTGCTGTGGAGGCTGATGTATGCAGTGCCCAGACAGCTAAATCTACCATGCATGGCCTGAAATAAAATCAACTTACCTCGAAACAGTTCACTACAGAAATATCATTGTGGCCTCAGATTGCTCATAGGTACTCGGGAATTAATATAATATACAAAAATACTCATTAACCCATTATTAAGAGAAATAATGGGCAATATTGTGGTGAAATCTGTGGACCTCCCTATTGACTTGCATGGAACGCTGGGTCATTCTGGACTGCATAAACAGTGAAAAGTATTCCCCCTCCTTCCAAAAATGTAATGCGGAACAGTTAACCTGATGTGCCAGATGGACTGTTAGTCACAAGTTCATCTGGGAAGCCGTCCATCGAAACTGTTTGAAAAGGGAAACTGTTTGAAAAGGGCGGGCACTTTAAAAAAATACTTGGCAGTTGATGAACCATCTGGTCATTTTTGCTGTCAGCACACCTAAACCCCGCCCCACACCTAAACCACGCCCTTATAGCTATTAACACAACGCTGATTGGTAAGTTCAGTTGCTACTCGGACACATTCAAAATGAGTTAAACTCAAGCTTGCGAGATCAGGGTGGTATTGCGAGGCACCACAGTTAAGCACCACAGTCAGTTACAGTGTGATCTAAGATGTGGACTGTGTAGAGGAAATGACAGTTGGGTTAAGGCTCACTTATCACCATCCTTCTGTTGCGGCCGTTCTGAAACAAGTAGAGGTATGTTGCGGCCGTTCTGAAACAAGTAGAGGTATTTGTCTGGCAGCAGGCTGTGCAAGAAAAAGTGAGTGGGAGAGAGAGAGAGAGAGAGAGAGAGAGAGAGGGAGAAAGAGAGAGAGAGAGAGCTGCATGGGACTTTTATCTCAGAGCGATTGTGAAGAGGGAATTATGCAAGAAATGTCCCACAGACAGAATTGTTTAAGGTGCGGTTTCAAGCGTCTGCAGACAGGCAGGTGAAGTGGCAGGGGAGAAAGAGAGGGCCATCACATCGAGGTAGTCGGGGACAACGTACGGGACAAGACTATGTCGCCGCGCTGGTTTCTTTCGGCACCGCGCTCTTAATGCTCGGCATCAATCAAGATGGTTGCCCGCCACGCCGCACGGAAACTTTTATCGACGCTCATTAAAGTAAGTGCAGATATTTTATGCATCGGCTGAAATGCAGGGACTCTTTCACGCTAATTTCCTTCCCTGAGATTCGACATTCATCATCTTTGAGCAACGCGGCCTTGTATACAAATAAGGCAAGTATAAAGGCTGCGTGCCTGATGAATCTGCCTTGTTGCTGAAGCATCACATATTTGGATTACTGCTGGTGCGAGCTTATTTAGCAAGCCCAGTTTTACATATGGCAAAAATAAATAGGGAATATAAGGACCCGACCCCTTTCCATCCATAGCAAGGATCATCCAAATGCTTTCACGATCTCAAGAAATACATATGGAAATACATTCAAGCTTACATCTACTTTTATTCCAATTAATATTTATATACCTCTCATATTGTCATTCCTCTTGTCTGTAACACACTTCTATGGGAAGAATGTTCTATAGGAGAACAAACTAATTTCAACAAATTGTTTTTATTTATTTATTTTTTTGCTCTTTTTGTGCCAGCTTCCTTTTCTCCTTGACACTCTGTCCAAGACTGATAAGATTACCACCGCCTGTGAAATAAAATGAACTCGTGAACTTTGACCCAGATATCTGTCACGGACACCATTTGTACCTCCCTGTCGACTGCTTATCAGATGAATTGCATGTGTTCTGGACCCATTCCCAGTCTTAGAACTTCAATAATTTCCTCTCTGGGGCGTTGGATTTGTTGTTTTGGTTCCGAGTGCATGGGAATAGAATTGTATGTTTAAGTTTAATAGATTTTTGTTTGGACTTTGTGGGTGAGCAGTGAAAATAACTAGATCTAATCTCATCTACAGTACTAGCTCCTCAAAATAATTTCATATTTGAATTTATTAATGAAATTAAGCTAACATTACTGTTTTTACTTGGTTAACCTTGAAATCCTCGCATCCTGTTCAACTGTATGTTGACAGTTGACAAAACTACAATAACTCAACAAAAAACTACCAGAACATTCTATAGGAGTAGCTTGTATATGTTCACCGAAAACATATATAATATATATATATATATATATATATATATAATATATTTCTATATATAATACATTTCTCACACAGAGAAAGACGTCACTAAACATCTTTATTTATCCTGAATAAAATCTCCAGTTATACATAGTAATTCCAAAGGTACAGTGTTTTCTCCAGGCACTCCACAGATGTGGAGTAAGAGAGGCTGTGTTATGTTGACCTCAAGAAGTATTATAACAGCCTCCGTGCAGAGCACACTCCCCCTCTCATCTGCAATCTATTATTCATGGCAAAAGAGGCAGAGACAGAGACTGGCAAAGGCAGATATCATGGTCACTCTTCCTCCTCCCAGCCCATCCCATATACCATTATCCAGGAGCCATTGTGCCAGAAAACAAACGCAGTGATTGCATTTTTGTTGTGGCAGGGAAATTCTGTGTTCAGTGTGGAATGTGAAGCTAGACTTAAACCCTCGCTGCCAATGTGGGACTCTACAAATAATGATGAATGGGAGCAATCAAATTAAAACGGATGAACTCTGGGGTTAGGATCCATCTCCAAACCGCCAGGTGAAAACGAGGATATACTCACTACTTATTCAAATTTGACCAAAAGTCAGCTTTTGTCTCAGGACAGAAATACCGCGTGGCATTTGTCTGGTAAATGCCGTTATGCAACTTTTAGTCTCAACCCTGTATTGTATAGGCTGATAGATGACTCGGGGAGTTGGAATAATTAGTAATCATTATTAATTTACACCGGGCAATTGTGTACTAAGCACCTTTAACGATTCAGTAATTTCAAACTCCCAGATAATAAAGCGTTATGAGAACTGGTTTGCTTTCTACGGTTATTTCAAAGATAAGACAATTGCTCCAGTCAAACTGGGGCAACCCGACCATTAAATATCCACTTTTATCATCTCTGCCATGTTTCACAACAGATTTCGCTACCTGGTGTAAAGCAGGTGGCGGTGTTTTAGGTCTCCACTTCACACCGTTTTCATCCCTGATGCACCAGGCTGAGGGGATGAGGGATCGGCACATTGTCAGACTCGGCATTAAGCCGCTCATCTGAAGTCACACAGGGCCTGTGAGACTTGACAGGCTGGGAAGATCAAATCCAAACCACACTATAGGTCATTACACAAGCCAAGCACCCGCGTAATATACTGTTAATAGTAATAATAATAATAATCTTTATTTATATAGCACTTTTCATACATGCAGTTCAAAGTGCTTTACGTAGAGGGAATACATGTACACTAGTTGTGCTTCCCATAAACAAATACAGAAATACAGAGAAAAAACATTACCGGTAATAAAAATGGTTAAAGGAATCTGATTAAAAAATAAATAAAAGAAAAATTAACACAGGAATACAATAAAGATACATAACATGGTGCTGAAATTACATAAGTTAATACAAATGGTTAAAGGAATCAGATGAAAGAAATATAAGATAAATTAAAACCTTATCCTTTATTGTTGCTATGTAAGAACGTCAGCACCATGCGAATAGTGCCATGCTAATCTGTTGTCAAAACTTTATATGTTGTGTGATTTATTTCAACATTTTTTAAGAATATATATAGCATGTGTAACCTGCAGGATTTAACTTATTGTGTATTGATTGGTGTTAATGTTTTTTTTTTTAATATGTTTATATATTTATGTAAAGAGCATGTAGTTTTCACAAGTCAATCAAATCAATCAAGTCACAGGACATAGCCAGGTATACATCTTCGTCTCAGACTTCTTTCTCTTTCCGCATATTTACGGGTCTCTCTTCACCCTTAGATTAACTCCACGCATCCCGTGAGCTCTTTAAATCACAGGGCCCACTTGAATTATCGCTGACGGAGGCCGAGAGGCGTATTCAATCTTCACACCCCAGACAACGGGGTAACAAATGTGAAGCTTTCCTGGGGGACATTAGGGGGCTGGGGAAGGCTCTCACACTCTGGTGAGTTCTTAGATGCGCTCCATCTTGACCTCCCAGAGAATAATCCACGTGTGAATGCAGGAGTGGGTGAGTCTTTCGCATCAGCTAAGGATGACTCAACTGGAACACCGGCCCGTCTAAAATCTGTCCGGTACCTGAGCGACGTGTCAGGGACGGCAGTGGAGTGTCTGTCAGGAAGGTATCGCGGGCGTCAGACTAGGCACAGTGCACTAGGAGCATACAGTGCATACACTGTACACGCGCGCACACGGCACTCTACAATAGAAGGCCACGTCTGACAGATCAGGGCTTTCAGTCGCGTACCCCGCGGAGCGGAGTTGAGTTCCACGTCTTAATTACCTCACATTTGGCGTGCTGCACTGCAGAGCTAGCTGCAGCCGCGGGGAAGAGAGGGACCTGCTAGAGACACGCACGCACGCACGCACGCACGCACACACACACACGTGCACACACATACGCACACACAGACACACGCACGCACGCACACACACACACACACACAAACTGACTGGTGGCGGCAGAAGCCAGAGCGGGAGGCAGAGCAGAAAAGACTCAGCGAGTCCCTGAGATGACAGTGGTGACAGGGGGCTGAAAAGACCCCCGGGAGGGAGGGGAAGAAAGAGGAACGCGGCGCTCCGGGGGGACGGGGCTCCTCCGGGGTGCGTATGGCGGCAGCCCAAACTACCACATGCCGACGGGCGCGTGGCTGAGCGAACCCAAAGATTTTATAATGATGGAAAGATGGAGCATTCTAATGCATTTCAGTGGAGGCAAAAATGGATTGCTTACATTCTCTTAAAGGTGTAGTCAGCTAATGCAAGATAATTGTAAGCTAATACACATGAAGTTTCTCCTCGCATTTCGCTATCTTACCGTTCTCTGTGCGTGTTGAAAAAAATATTCTGGTACACAGCCCTGGCTCTGTAAATAGGAACATGAACAAAATGGCGAGCACCGCTCACGTCAACAAAGCCGTAGCACCACGCTACTTTGCTTCAGAGTGCATTTGGATGTGTGTGGGGCAGCGCCTCGGAGGGCGTGGAGGAATATTGTTTTGATTTGAACTTAGCAAGTGTACTGGAGAATAACGTGCCTTTAAGTGGGCTTGTCACTAATGGCATGTTGCTGTGGAGGCTGAGGTAGGCAGCTAAAGCTACTACTGCATGGCTGGCCTGAAACAAAGCAGATTTATCCCAAAACTGTTTGCTGCAGAAACACCGTTGTGGCCTCATATGTAGGTACCTGGGAATTAATGTACTATGCTCAAAAGACCCATAACGCCCCCAGAGAGAAATAATGGGCAATGGTATGGTGAAATCCATGGACCTCCTCATTGACTTGCATGGAACGCTGAGCCGTTTTGGTCTGCATAAAAGGTGAAAGGTCATCCCCCCCCCCCATCCTCCTGCTTCCGAAAATCGAATGCGGAAGTGCCGTCTGCTGGAACCTGTCTGTTAAAATAAATTCTCTCTGGCAAACGGCTCCTCACCTTCTCGGGAGACGACATGTTTGCTGTTTCCTGACCGGACCATAGCGGTGTCTCATATACACAGATCCAGTCCTTCGAGGAAGGCTGACGACAGTGTGTCTGTGTGTGTGTGTGTATCAATATCCAACAATATCCCTCCGCAGCGCTGTCCCACACATTGAAACACATTGTGAAGCAAAGCGTAGTACTATGGCTTTATTGTTGTGAGCTGTTTTCTCCACTCTGTTTATGTTCCTATTTACGGAGCCAGCGCTGTGTAGAAGTGTCAGATACACGCACAGAGAACGGTATAGCCAAATGCGAGGAGATGTCTGGTGAATTTGAGCTGCATTAGCTTACATTTAGCTTGCAATAGCTGACCATTCCATTTATGTGCAGGAACTGCAACATCTTTCCAAAGTGTCTAAGTATGTCCTCTTATTGTCATCAGCCACCTGCATGTAAACACGGGCTGGCATTGGATTGGATGCCGTGGTAACAGCGCAGGATGTTGTGACACCGTGATGCATATTTGAGTACGCCTCGCAGTTCATGGTTGGCCATTGTTGTTGTTGTCATGGGAACAAAGACCTGACACGGCATGGCGCATTGAGGTGTGACGTTGCGCGTGTCCATTTTGAGCTCGGGCTCCCTCATAAAGCAGAGAGCAGCCGTGAGTTAAATTGTGTTGTGCTCCGCTATGCCTTTCCCATATTTCTCCTCTCACGGACGTGCCATTGATCTGTCTACCCGCAGCGTTGAGCTGGCCAACATGACCAGCTCTACTACAGTAATATTGAATCAGATGTTTTTTTAAACAAGAGAGGATCTTTTTTTAAAGCTCATCTAGGTGCCTTATAGGCAAGGATGCTCATTCCTTAGGCAATGAAAGGCAAGGAAGAAGATTTCATGAAGAGTTCAGACTGTTTGAACGTCTATTTGCGATTATGCACACACTAGCTACACACCTGTGCACCGTGCAAAAATAACATTTACATAATTTATCACCTTTAATTAGCTTCAATTGTGGACACAGGATATTAATTAGTCATCTCCTGCAATTAGAAATCTGAATTCTGCCATGTCATCACTCCAAATTAGTTGACATATATAAATGTATGTTTACAGCAAAGTCAGACAGTATTTATTTTGAAGTTTAAAGTTTGAAAACCTAAAATATTCCATTTGTTTCAGGAAACTGCCATGGAGGCAATGGAAATAATAAATATTGCACAGTATGTGTTTCTAGCTTCTGAAAAGTGGTAACTTTCTCTTATCTTAGGGACAAGAGTCTATGCGTGTATTTTTGTCATATCAAGACATCGTAGCTGCCGTTATCCAGCACATGAGCACTCAGATGAGGATATATAAAGGCATTAAATTAAACCAGGAGGAACCACACAGCTGCCACAATGCCTCATGGGAAATGCAGTCAAAAGTGTTTCAGGAGGATTACATCTGAAGTGCTATATTGGCTCATTGGCTTTTAACTGGTTAGCTAACTCATTTATCTCTTTCTTTTCTTTCATTTATCACTTTCCAGTAATCTTAGTGGCTTCATTGTTGTTATTATGAATATGTTATGAAACTGTTATGTTCATATAGTTAAATAGTTCTGTAGTTATTGAGTAATATCAAGGTAAAGGAATTGCATAATCACACATTGTTATAACTTGATAAGGATTACTGTAACAGGTCATGCAAGCAACGATCTTATGCAATCCAAAATCCCCTACAGCAGTGGTTCTCAAACTGGCGGTCGGGACCTCCCCGGGGGTCGCAAGACACACAGGAGGGGATCACAAGATGATTTTCAGAAATTAAATAACGATTTAAAACAATTAAAATTGCATAGTTTAGAGCTGAAAAGTTTGAGAACCCCTGCCCTACAGTATATTCGTTTTAAGACTAGACACTGAGAGAACAAAGACCATGGTCTACAGTTGCCTATTTAAGAGGGTCTTTTTGTTGAACAAGCTAACAATCACCCACTGACGTTTTAAGTACTCATGTAGATGTAGAGGTGGACTTTTTACTGACCATTTAACAGAAATGAACTTGTGCTTTTGACTTGCCACTTATGTTTTGATTGATAAGATAGGAAAGTATATTTATCCTTGGTCTTATATAATTGCTCTTTGAAGTGCCTCTACTCCTAATAATTTAATAGGGCATAACTAATCTATTCTAATTTACTCTAATTGAATTGGACCATGCAGTTTGAGCAGATAAGAATGCAATAGTTAAGTGGCAGTTAACTGGCATTGAGCACAGGCACAATAACTCCCGTATAAACCAATATGTAGATAAACCCTAATTATTAGTAAATCACTAAAGATAGGAAAACAGACTTTTGTACATGAATACAGTAAGTCAGCCACTGATTGTAGATAATGAAATGATTCGTTTTCTCTAATGACATCTTCTCATATAGCCTAAAACAGAGGTTAATTAATGTCCTATATCTGTTATTTACTCTATGATAATTAAAACATATAGTTAAACATGCCTGTAGTATTCGTGACATGAACATGACATGTCTTGCATTAAGCATAGTATTATACCAGCTGCCATGACAGAATGTAACCATTTTTTTTTTTTTAAAGGACGTTTCCTGAAGTATTTTGGCCCCTTTTGTAAGTCGTCTGTCCTTCCCGACGTGTTTTCCTTAGCGGGATGATTGATAGGACTGAACATAATCCATTACTGTGGCCCATTGATTGAGCCTAGCAATCAAAGCGGTGCGTAGACCCGGCTAACCGGACCCTCCTCTGAGGCTTGTCCCTCACATGTGCAGGGAGATGTGTCAGCCACGGGCCTCCTAATCACCCCATAGTCTGAGTAATGGCTATGGAAGCAATCACACGAGACATGCATCATCTCTCCGGAGCCCCTATCTATCAAGCTGTCTCCGCCATATTTGACTGCAACGTACGCCAATATGAAAAATGAGGCTTTGAGAAATAGTAGGATGGCGGGGTGGGGTGCATTGGCTCCGGAGGCTTGCCCACTGTAATAATTAAATATACCCATAAAGACCTACTGTATTTCATCTAGCGACATGTGTGCACATTTTTGTAAGGCGTCCTGTTTTTGGGGAGGTATTTTGTGTTTGGTTCCAAAGCGTTGTTAATAGGGAGCTCTATCAACAATCCCTTTCCACTTCAATCGTCTTTCAATTTCTGCACCCGGCACAGAAAGGAGAAACGCCTCGTTGGCACACAATCATAAATCCATTTATCAAAAGAAACAAAGTGTTTTGTCTAAGCAAAGCCCCAATAGGCGTCTTTAGGCTAACCAACGCTCTGAAGATGTTCATTACAAGAACTGAAGAGGAGGGGCGGGAGAGACTTCCCGGCGTTGTTCACAAATGCAGGATATTCGAAGTGGTGGATGTCTCAGTATGGACCGTGTGTGTTCACGCTTGTGTGATTTTGATTGTTTTGGTCAATGTTGAAATCACAGTTGTTATAAACAATCACAAAGTATAACATAAATTGGTTAAGATGTATAAAAGCAATAAGATACATTTTCTTACAACAGTTATGTAATACGATTACTCGCTGACTTTGAAAGCATGTTGCATTTACTGCACTTAAACAGTGAAACAAATGAACAGTGAAAACTACTTCAACTGTGAAATGTCTCTTAATACTGTTCATGTTGATATTTCACTTTCACCCTGTATTGGGCGAAAGTGGAGTGAATACGAATTTTCCTTGCAAAACGGAACGTGCAAAATTATCGTTTTTCCTCTATTACATAGTTTTTATAATTGGTAGGAGCCAAATATTGAAATCACGATAAGAATGTGATTAATTGGACAGCCCCAGTGTTCACCTCCATCTTTTTCTCAGCAGTGAGCACAGAGGCAATTACCAAAGATGTTTGAATATAACCAAGATAGAGCAACGTAATGCATCTCCAGGGGAACAAAAATTGAACAGTTCTGGTCTTATGAATGGACGTGTCACTTTACGACGACATTTTGCAGAGGAGGCTGAGCGTGTACAGCCGCCCAGGCAGCGTGGCCTGAAACAAATGCATTTCCCCCAAAACATTTAGCTGCAGAAACACTGTTGTGGTCTCATGTTCATCGTATAGGTACTGAGCCTGATTCCCATTGCACAACAAAATGCTATAACGTAGTCATGGAGCTGAGGGGAGGGGAGGTGCATTAACATTAACATTTGAATTTGATGACGCACGAGCGGTCACTCTGCTCTCACTCTGCTCTCAGCCGTCCAGGGCGAGATTGAACAGATATGACGTGTTAGAGCCAGACGTGTTTATTTATTAAAATATTCACACCGGCATGCATGCGTCTCATCACAGTGCAGTCTTATTATTTAGTTTAAAGCTTAAAAAACACAATATAGGGTGCAGCTACACGTGAAATCATGCGTGGTGGGCCTCCTCATAGACTGGTATAGAGCGCTGGGTTGTTCCAGTTTGTGGCCATACGCTCCGCTCAGTCAACGGGCATGGAGGCTGAGGCAGGCATACCCTCTTACCTCTTACCACAGTAACGTGGCCTTGGCCAGAGATAAAGTGACAAGCAGAGAAACACACACTGACACACCAAGTTAACAGAATATATAGTTCATAGAATATATCCATCCATCCACCTATCTTCATCTGTTAATAGAATATACAGTATGTAAAATACCTAGTGGTACATAGTAATTACATTCATAGTTATAGTTAAATAGTTGTGTTAACAGTTGGTTTCCCACACTGACCTCACCTCAGTGTCACGGGCCTGGACTCAGCGAGCGAGCACAGGGGCTCGTACCATGAGGGGTAGAGAGTACCGTATACCGGCTCGCATCCCCATCTTCGTTACGGAGAGAAGAAGAGGCAGGCAGCCCTGAGCCCGTGTGGAAATGCAAAAGCGACTAAAAGTGTCAGTCAGGCGAGATGTTTCACTCCATAACGCATTCAGCCGTGATTTATGCTCTTGCGTGTTCACTGCAATAGTAATAACATTTTTTAAAATGTGGTACCGTGTCTTTAGAAATGAATTCTAGAGATTTTCCTTAGTACCCGTGTTTGGTGTTTTCACAGCGAGGATTATTACTTAATTTAGATCCATGGATGGGTCTGTCAAATTGCTTTGCCCTCTCTGTCTGGTTTACAGTAGCTCAAGTCTTCCAGAAAACCCATCGGATATTGATTAGCTGGCAGAGACGTCAACAGGTAATACAGAAATAAAATGAATACTTTGCTTTCTGGAGAGTGTTGCAAAGCCGTTACTGATTGAAAATACAGAGCTTCATAATTAAGGCTATCGCCATGCTGTAATATAACATTTCTATAAACTGCTGATGAAGATTTTTTATTTTACATTGATTAGAGGAGGTGGCTTCCTTTCACCCCCATATAACCCCCAAACATGTTATCTAGTTATGTTATGTCATCTAGTTATCGTGATGGCTACACCAGCTCTGAGCCTGACAAATGCTAAAACGTTGTAAAGGAGCTGAGTGACGAGTGGGATAGGGAAGGGGTGGGGGATTAACATTAGCGTTAACATTTGAATTTGATGACGCACGAGAGGGTGAGACGTACTGTTGGAATCCAGCCAAGTGCTATTTTTAATGGTGACGTGTAGAGCCGTATTCAGACCATAAAATCCAGATTTTTATATAAAAACAGGAATTTTGTCAATATTAACCGCAGCATCTATGCCTCTTATCACAGTGTGCATTTAATGTTTCCAGTTCAAAAAACACAATTTAGGGAGCAGTTACACTTTAATCCCCATCGCACTCAGATCACTGCACGGGAATGTGGGTCCTCCCTGCGACGTTAATAAAGATGTAACATACACACTGAATGGCACACTGCACCGGTCTGTACGGAGAGTCTATAGCCCCGGGCTGCATGCTAAATCACAACGACTCCGCCAGCGCATTACGCCGTGAGTCACGGAGCACGGTGCCAACAGCAATTAAAGCGCGACAGAGGAGGAGCAGTGTCCTTGGGCCGCCGCCGTGCCGCTTCCAGGGCTGACACGCTGAGCTAGATTTAACGGGATGATTGACATATCAATAGGCGGTAAGGTGGATTAAATGGCCTCAATCAATATTCAAATTCGTCTCGCACACACCTCGTGCCTGTGGCAAATAATGGACACCTTGTCAAGTCCTGTACACGTCTGTGCTTCCTGCCCTCAGCCATGGTCAAAGAACGCAGGCGGTACTGTGTATTATTATGTCTAGAATGATGGTGTGTCTTCGAAGGGCTTAATTTAAATTTCAACGGCCAAACTGACTGTTTTAATAATCGGTAGGAATTATTGAAGGCTAAACAAAAAAGTAAGTGAAATATAAAAAAAGCGGCATAAGAGGTGAGAAACGTTCCCATCCAACACACTAGAGATTGGTTCATTTTTGTCCAGATCTTTTGTTCTTCTTCACCTTCTTATTCAGCCAGGGGGCAAAGGAGACTGAAAATTTGCAACTTTCTATGAATATGTCAGGGCTATTTCGATGCTGCTTCGCTGTCTTTTGTGAAACACATTTCTATTCATGAACTGAATCCTCCCTAGTCATACCATCGCATACTTATGTTTCTTTTGTAAAACTCTAGCAAAATGGTAATTAAATTGCAACTGGGGTCTTCTACACCAGTTGCTGACTTAAGGAAGCCTTTATCTTAGCAAATGACTGACAGACGATAATGAAAAGACTGCTTTTTCCCTGTCCTCAGACAATCCACCCACACCTTATGCCATTGTGCGGTCTATTGTTACCATTCCATTGTTAATGAGTTTGGAATTAACTGGCGGTATTGGCTGGAGACTGGAGCCCCGCCGCGCTCGATTGTTTCATTGAAGGGAGCTGAACAAGTAACAACGTAAGCCCAGTGAGGTTTTGCACAGCCCAGTGTATCCGCTGGGGAAGATGTTAGCCGTCCCGATAGCCACGAGGGTCAGTTGCTTTAGTGGCCACACCACAGCTGGAGAGAGGACTGAGGGATCATTCTGTATTAACACAGCTGTGCATGCTGTGTCTTTGTCTCACGTCACCAGATAGTGAGCATTAATGGTGAAGACACTTTTTGTTGTTTTTATGTTAGGACATGTAAGGAAAGTAATGGGAAGTGTAGTTAATGTTGTTTGCACAATTTTTAATTAAATATTGCTTGTACTGGAGCAGATCGACTGCGGTGCTTCAGCGTTTGTGAGGGCAATGGGAGACTCCGGGGACATTCTAACATATTACACTGAATCAATGCCTCAATGTTCCTTTCTTTCCTCTCTCGCTCACCTCTCTCTCTCTCTCTCTCTCTCTCTCTCTCTCTCTCTCTCTCTCTCTGTCTGTATTCCAGCATAGTTCTTCACATTAAGCCTCTGGACAGGAGATAAGATATGACTCTTGGAATTAAAACAGCATTTTTCACTTTGATCATCCGGCAATGTGTGACGCTCTGACGTAAGCGTGGCCCCTCCTCTTTAATCGGATCTCCCTGCTTGTTCCCCTCCCGTACTGTAATAATTCCCCTGCCCGCTCTACCCTACGCTGGCGTGCACGTGAGCCTGCAAGTGTGCACGAGAAGAGTTAATAATGAACAAGAGGAGAACGGTAAAGTCTCTGCCTTTCTGTTGGATCACGTCAAATGATTGGCGCTGCGCTTCACGGTGCCAAACCCAGGCGCCAGCAATATGAAACAGCAATATCTCACGTTGTTACTGTACTGATAACACCCCGGGAGAATATAAAACATGCTCATAAGCCCCTGCAGACGTGCACTGGTGGTGTTGCTGCCCCTATACAACTATGAGTTTGTGCCAAACATGAAGGCTCCTTCTCAATCTGTTTTATTGTTTAATTTTTTGTTTTTTATTATGACCACTGTGCTAAATCATAAAGGGTTACTCACATATACAGTATGTGAAGAAACAGACCACACACAAACACACATGCGCATGCAGAAATGAGTGGTGCCTTCAGTAAATCTCATGTGAGATGATACGTTTTGAAGAAAGCCATTTAAGATGCTATCATCTAACATGGAGGTCGATGGGACGGGGAGGGGGGCTGTTGCTACTGCTACAGTTGCAGTGTGGTTATGTAAGCCAGCTTTCCCAGCGACCGATAGCAATCCAACACCCCCCACAGGGGAGCGGAGGGTGTGTGAAACAAAGTCACACATAGAGCACAGTACAGTACATGCTAATGCAGCCAGTGTCTGCCACAGGTACAGAGCGATACTCTCCCTCCACGCCAATTGATTTGTTAATATGCTAATGTGGTGTGATGAGATGAGAACAAACAAACTGATGCACTCGGTCGCGCGGCAAGGTGTTGATTGAGAGATGTTGACAACCAGGCGCGTAGGGATAAAAGGGGAAGCGCCTACTTTGAACCTTCTGCAGCAGCGAAGTGGTACAGTGCTACACACCTGCTAATTGCACACTTTAATCATCGCATGCCTCGCACCACTGTGGGTGATCTCAGAACATGGACGCCCGCCTGCATTCTAATGAATACACTGAATTTTTGTTGAGTGCGTCGCTAATTTGTGGAGCCTCGATCCACAGTGTTGACTGCAGGATTATTTCAGATGCTTCCCTATACGGCACACAAGAGATTTGTGTTGTAAGTCCGATACATATGGTGCAATCCATTGCAGGACGGAAGTCGATATTAGGTTTTACCGACTTCCGATCTAAATGTGTCACAGTGCGCTCGGGAAACCATGGAAGTCCGCAGGAAACTAATGTTTAACGCAAGTCTCTAAATATTCTACCGCATGCTTGCAAATATGTTTCACAACTACGCTATATAAAGTAGGAATATTGAAGATGCTGTTGCTTATTGCTCACACGCCGCCACTTTGCTGTGATGTGGGGGACAAGATGGTCTAGTGGTCTGGGTGTTGTGGGTTCAAACCCCGGTGTTGACCTACCTGCAAGATCCCTAACTCCTTAACTGCTCCCAGTGGTTGGTTGCACCTTGCATGGCAGCAATCACCATCGATGGGTGAATGTGAGGCAAAAATACTGTAAAGCACTTTCGACAAAAGCAGTCCATTTACCATTCTGATGTGTGTTTATGTCAGCAAACTCGGACTTGAGAAATCTAGTCTGAGTTTCCGACTTTAAAGAGCGTTTCAGAGATAGTTTTTTCTGAGTTCCAAGTACAATGGATAGCACTCTTTAAGCATGTCAGCATAATCAAGAAGTTGGGAAGTAGATTTTAATTGTTCTTAGCATTGTCAATCACAACTCTGTACTGTATAATTATTTCCGGGACAAGGCGTACATTGATTAATTTCTTGCCATTTCGTTTAAGCAGAAACCACACTTATTTAACATATTTGTATTAGACAGCCAGACTCGTGTCATTAAGTTCCCCAACAAATTCCTCCAGTATACGTCCGATTTGGTCAATGAGTTATGCACAGTAGTTCATCTCCTGCCAAGAAGTAGGCAGCCAGTAGGTCTTGAGCAGTTAGCCGGCGTTGTGTCCCAGACTTTACTGGCACAAAGTAAGTCATAGTAGGCCATGAGGTTGTCTCAAAAGACTTGCAGTCAGGGTCCATTTATGCCTCGGGCTGAATCCCACCGCGTCGATTCACACTGACATATGCTGATGGCAAGGGGTGCAAGACGCTGGATGTACCCCAAGGCGGAGGCATTCTGGGAGGGGGTTGTGTAACGTTTCACATGGCGCCTCTTTAAAAGGGAAGTCAGGAACTCCAGGGCTCATTGACTTTGGAAATATGTTGTAGTTATTGAACATAAAAAAACAATTAAACAAATCAACAGTGGAAACACCTTCAACTGTGAAATTTCCCTTAATCTTTTCTTGTTGACATTTCACTTGCAAAGTTTAATTGCAAAACGTAATATCCAAATAATCTTTCTTTCTCGATTACATTGTTTTTGTGATTGTTACCAGACAAAATTGAAACCGCAATTAAAATTCGATGAATAGCCGTATGGAGCCCATGGGCTTTCAGCCTGCCTTGTAGAACATCCGCTCTCTGCGTGAGAGATCAGGGTTCAATTCCCAGAGGGGGTTGGATCATCTCCACCACATTTACACTGTATGTTTGCTCCAAACACAATATTAAGACTTAGTGGCTGTATAGTATTATGACAAAATAGCAATTTTGGGTTCCTACCCCTCCTGATCTTTACCCCACCTAGGACATCTGGACACGTATTAATATTAGTCTATATCAGGATATGGACTATGGACTAAAGACATGGGGGGAGATTTCCCGGAGTGCTTGCTGAGACAAAAAATAAGAAAACTCAAGGCAGCCTTCCTGCACGTGATGGATTCATCGATGCGTTGATTGGTTCTTGACTGCATCGCTGAAGGTCATAATGTAGGAATCATTAGAGTGACCTACTACATGTTACATGTTAATGTCATGGGGCAGTAGAAAGAACACGAGATTGTGACGTGGTTCATGCATTCTACCTTCTCCTGTCTTTGAGAAGCTCTACAAATGTCTCTTTGTACTTTCTAGCAACACTCTCCTGGTATTATATGATGTATGTGACATACATCATATAATACCAGGAGATTGTTGCTGTAATGTAAAACAAACATGGTTAACCCTGACGACGTGCTGCTTATCAGTAACGGAATGTTGGTTGCTACGACAACTGGTGTACGATCTCATCCACTATTGACTCGTGTACTGTTTGTAAGTCGCTTTGGATTAAAGCGTCTGCTAAATGTTGCTCATGTAAATGTAAATGTAAATGAACGTACTTCAGCGGCTTGTGCTGTGTATAATAACAATTTCCCCAAGTTCAGTTCCTGAAACTAGTTTTATTTATGGCAAGAGCCCCAGTTTTGTTCATGGAGCTGGTGAGCCCCAGAGCAAAAGAAGCACTTCTGACTTGGGTCCTGACCAAGGACAAACCCGTTGTGGGCTTGGCAATAACCTAATGTACTGCGGCGTTCCGTGAAGCTATACAGCGTGTACTATATAGGCTGGACATTTGAAGTGGGCAGAGCGATGTGAATCTCTGTAGCCCGGAGCACGGCGCATACTCACTGATAACACCACCGCTGTAGACACACAGTTGTGTTTGTGTGTTCCTCAGGAGGGACGCATAGCGTATAGCGTATAGAGTAAGCCTGCCCGCTGATACCAGACACATCAACACATATCAGTGAGGCATATGTCTGGCCACAGCAGACTGACGGGGTCAGGGGTCAGGGGAGTAGGGTGCTCACTTAATATCATTTCAGTGGGAGTGGGGTCACTACGGTCAAGGCTGTGCATAGGCATCCACACACACACACACACACACACACACACACACACACACACACGCTAGCAGGGAAAAGGTATCGGTGTACGCATTTGCTGCCAGTGTGGGAGTCTGCAGTAGCAGGGACCTGATGGTAAATCGATACTGATGGATCGGAACGTAGTGTGGGGAACAGCCCCCCCCTTGTTACAGCGTGGCTGGGTGCAAGGACGAGAACAACAGTGGCTCTTAAACACCCCATTGTTCCCTCTTTCCCTCCCCAGCTCTCTCTCTCTCTCTCTCTCTCTCTCTCCGTCCTTCGCCATGGCGATCACGATCACGCTCCCGTTTACGTATGCGTGCGCATGTGTGTGTGTGTGTGTGTGTGTGTGTGTGTGTTGGTGAGACATAGTAGAAAGAGAGACAGTAGAGAGAGAGAGATTAGAGTGAGAGAGAGAGAGAGAGAGAGAGAGTGAATGGTAACTTGATGCTTTATGGTATAGTGACATCACTAATAGTAGCGCCAACTAACACTTGAAGCCAAGATCAGATTTAACACAATCAATAACCGAGCACTAATACGGTATGTATTTCCCACAGTGTATAAACACAGGCAATGTGTGGATGCCATTTCACTGGAGAATGAGATGGTATTCATAAAATTAAACAGTTTTCCTTCTTTGTTGCCCTAATGTTGGACTTATTTATTGTTTTTTTATTTCTTATTGTACGTACAGTATTTTTATTTTATTTACTCTGTCATTGGCTTTATAACTGTTGTAAATGATACATTTATTGGAGGGCTGTAACAAATGACTATGGCCAGTTCTTCCACTGTTTCTTTAATTCGGGGATGGGTGCCGGGGGGTTGCGGTGTTAATTATGCTCAACACAACCTAATATATACACACTGCTTTGCACTCTACCAACACGTTGTGCCTGGTTGTGTTTTCTAGGGGAAAAACACTGGCCGGTCCTCTCCCACAGTCATCATGGTAGGAACGACTGTTCCAAACAGGTTGGGAGCTGCCTCCAACCACTGAGCAGAGCAAAGGTGGAGTCAGGGATTGTGCTGCCCCATTTTGTGTAGATCCCGTGTTCCTACGCAATATGGGGACACACAAACAAAGTGGTGCAGACCGCACCGCAAAACATTATCTCAGCCTTGGCAATGCGTGTCGAAAATGTGGGCGGGGTCATAGCTTCTGATTGAGCACCCTATGTGGCAGTGAAGGGAGAGGTGTTTTTTTTTTTCTCTTGTTGTTGACTCCACCTTTAAAGGAACCGCTATTCATTTCAGGTGAAAGCATCAGTGTTTCGAGGCAACTTGTACCTGCAGTGTTTTATTGTGGTGCGATGCCTTTCCCATTTACCTTGTAACCAGAGAGAATGGAGTTTAGCAGAGAGGGTTCAACGGACAGCACCTCCGCATTTGATTTTTGGTAGGAGGGGGCTGGGGGGGACTTGTCCGCTGCAGAAATACAGCTGTGGCCTTAGATTTATCATAGGTACTTGGGAAATAATGTAATATAATAATGGACATTATGGGGAAATCCGTGGACCTCCCAGTTGACCTTTCCCAAGCCCCGCCCCGTTTTGCATGTCCTCCAATAACAAGTGAGCATTTTTTTGAATCTGTCGGAACCTTCCGTCAACTGTCCGTTTTGCTGTAATCACCTTCTACGGTGTTTTGTGCTACCTAGTTACAGTAACTAGGTAGGACAAGTGAAAGGGGCGGGGCTTGGGAAAGGTAAATTGACTGGCATGGAACACTGGGTCATTCTGGTCTGCGTAAACGGTGAAAAGTCGCCCGCCCATCAAATGCGGAGGTGCCGTCCGTTGAAGTGTCCCTGTTAGATGCTCAGTGTTGCAGCTATGTCTAACCTTAGTGTTTTACCATGACTGTGTGCCTCTTCTGCCTCTGTGATTGGTCGCCGTGTCTGTGTATGTGTTCTGGCTCATTTTAATCAGTGGTGTGGTAATGTGAGGTCATCTGCAAGCAAACATCGAAGAGACGTAGCGCATTGATGCTATTTTTGACTCATGCTGCCCAGGGCCTGGGCCCATGTACTGTAACGTTCTTTTGAATAGAGAACAACTAGGTCAAACGTAAAACCCAACCTCTTGATGTTTGTTGCATTTGGCCAGCATCATGTTTCTTCTTTGTGCCCTGCTTTTAAACCAAATGGATCCCGTTTCACTCCTGTTTCTGATTCTCCGTAATGTGAAATGTATGGTTATAGCTGTTTAGCTATCTGACTAATGCTGTTGTAAATGCCGTCATCACGGAAACCCAACTAACCCTTTCAATGTGCTTTTAATCCTACCTTTATGCTTTTGTTTTTTTCAACCTCAATGTTGTGACCTGTGCGGCGTGCGCTCTCTCGGACTGGCCGGAGAGGAGGTCGGGTCTGTGGAGGCATGGATAAAGGCAGTTTTTAATGATGTTACTTCTTTTTACTTAAAGAAGACATCAGATAAATCTGTGCTTATCCTTGTTTACAATCTGGTGACCCTCCTCATCCTCCTCTTCCTCCACCCCCTTCTCCTCCCCCCCCCCACTCCCTCCTCCCCCCACCCCCACACAACGGACAAGCCCACTTGTCGACGTCCAACACTGGAAGTCGGGTGGTATGTCAGTCAACTGCTGTAATGAAGGGATTTCTTTTGTGTTGTGTTGTTTTGGGGATTATCCATTGTGGTGTTACTTTTTGTACCGTTGCCTTTAAAGGCTTTCAGCGCTACAAGCGTCCGCATAGCAATGTCATGTGTAAAAGTGGGTATTATCTGAACCTTCTTGTCTGCTTAATGCATTAATGAAATGCTAGAGAAGCTTTTCTGGGGACTTAATGAAGCATTTATGGAACGTTTTTAATAGGGATGGCACCGATATGATACTGAGATCAGAAATCGGTCCGATAATGACTTTAAAAGATCGATCGGTATCGGTGACAATTGGACAGTTGTAACCGATCCACGGGGCTAATCCAATAAAATGACCACGCTATCAGCAGCAGGTTTCTACAATGTATCTAAATCCTAAAATATAGATTGGCTGTCATTTACTTAGCAATTTAACTTAAAACGTAATTTACCACTGGAATCGGATCGGTATTGGCCGATACCCGAAGTGCCGGAATCTGTATCGGTATCGGGGCTGAAAAAATTGGATCGTGCCATCCCTAGTTTTTGAGTAACTTGTTATAACATCTAAAGTCTGACTATTTACCAGTATATCATCATTACAAGGTGATTTGAAATGAAAATTATGTTATTTTCTGCTGCTGAATTTCAAGAAAAGTACATAGCGCGTAAACCTGGAGAGTCGGCCATGTTTTATCGTTGTGTCTGTTGTGAAAGATCAGCGTCACACCAGACAGCTTTGTGTGAAATACCATGAAAGCTGCACCTTCAATAAAGAGGACCACTTACTGGGTGTTAACCCGCCGGTCACAGAAGCCCACTGTGCTTTTCACCACCCATCATGTTTCAAAATGAAGTGGATATGAGATTCATCTTAGCTCCTTATCCTTCCCCACCGCCAACCGAGACAATCACTCCACCTTTTTCCTCAAAGCAGCTGGCCGTTTATAGAGGAGCCATTTTAGCGCTGCCCCCGATCGACATACTGAGCTGACTACTTGCCCTCTGGTGCCCTTGGGGTGATTGTGAGTTATGAGATGAACAGAAGACTACAGGACAGAATGTCTGAGTAAACACTGTAGTGGTGATTTAGCGCATACCACTTGAGAACCGTGGAGAAGACAGAGACATTATGTATTAGTTCAAACGTACGCAGTGACGTTTATGTTTGCAGTTCTATATTAAGCCTTGCAATTCACTTGACTCGATTGACTTTAGTAGCACTCATAAATTCAACCCGCAGTCATGCAACGACTATCAACTGAAATCAGTTTTTCCACAATTATTTACCCCTTTTATATATATATCAGCATTTAAAATGCATTCTTTAGTTTTAGCACTTTACTACAATAATTTCTGCGTTTCAGCCTAATGCCTTAATTAAAAAGGATACAAACTTATCTTGTAAGTAAGCACACACAAATAGTAGTATCAGTAAAGAGTACAGTAGATGTGTTCTATACATTTTAAAGTATTTTTACAGGAGCCGCGATCAGGTTTAAGCTTTTTTCTGTACATATGAAATCAATGAGGAGGTTCAGACCAGTGTCCAAAAGCGTTGCCCTTCTCTAACTGGGTGGATCAGGGCTTTTATGGCAGTTAACATTTAGCCCATTAAATGTTAACGCTCTTTGTCAGTTGTCAAATGCCAAGCCCGCAGTGGCTAGCCGACCCGCGCTTTCTCTGCGGCTAGCCAAGGGCAGAGAGAAGGGCAGTGGGGGGAAGGGGGGGGGGGGGGGGGGGGGGGGGGTGTGTTGGGGGGGCCGCCGTGCCCAGGGGGGACCGTGTGGCGGGCAAAAACAAAAAGCCCCTACCAGACGAATTAAA
>JAODUE010008061.1:0-19512 GCA_027564755.1 Amblyopsis hoosieri
TATATTTGCCTATTTACAATGTAAGATGCCCTTGAGTGTTTTGAAAGGCGTCCTGAATTAAAATGTATTATTATTATTATTATTATTGGTAGTAATATTATTATTATAACAATAAAATCTAAAGTGTTTATAATGTTGCAAATGTCGCTGTAAATATGAATGTATTAGATGCTGTTTTGTGTCTGATAACAGTGTGCCAACTCACTGCTCCACTGTTGGCTAAGGACAGTTGGCCCATCTGTTGGCTAATCATTGCCGTGGGATGCAGTGACATGGAGGGGTCCACAGAGGGCGACATCACAGCAGCCTGTGGAAAAAGTGATTCTGTTAATATTTAGTCTTGGTGTGAAAAGGGGTTAAGAACTTAACTGTGACATCCATGCAGTAAATACAGTATCATTGTGGTAAACAAAAACTACAGTACAAACTAAAGTGTAGTATGATTTAAACATACCTGCAAAAGACGACACACCAAATGTTATTAATATAATGTAACTATGCCTAAATAAACCAAATGAAAGTATCAAATGATTTAAACATACCTGCAAAAGACGACACACCAAATGTTATTAATATAATGTAACTATGCCTAAATAAACCAAATGAAAGTATCAAATGTATAAAACGGAGTATCAAGTTAAACAAGATGTCTGTCTGCTTCTGGTTTACAACAAGATATTTTCACGTGAAACTACCAGTTTCTATCCCTTTAGACGTCATGCCTTCAGGGAATGTACCATTTCCTAGTTAGGAGTGGGGGAAGGGGGGAATCAGTACAGACACTTGCTCTACTGGAAACCATCTGCTGGAAGAGTCAAACAGCCCTACGAGTCATATGACCCTGTGCTCCAGGCATTTCCTGCTGGATGTAGTGATGGGAAGGGCAGGGGGAGGAAGCCAGTGGCTGTAAGTCATTTCAGTTCTGCCAGCTCGGCAGCCGAGTGTCTCTCTCTCTGTGTCTCGTTGACTTACACGCACAGACACACGGACACACACTAGTACACACAGTGCCAGTTAAAGAAGCAGTAAAGCCTAGTTGTGTCAGCAGAACACGTCCTGTTACAGTCGCACAACCATTCTCCCACATAGAACTACAGAATGGGATTAAAGGGGCTAGCGGTTGTTTCCTTACCGGCTGCTGCATGATGTAAGATGGATGCGCGGTCCAAGAGTGATTCTGCATCTGACAAAACGCCAGAAAGATAATGATTAAGGGCCTTTTTACCGCTGTAAGGAAATGTCATTAGCAGGACTAAATAAAAGACACAATGATGGTGAGAGAATACAGAACACCGGTAGCACCCATTTTAAAGGGACCAACCTCGATATGTGTTGTGGTTAAAGCCTGCTTCACTAAAACGTACCTTCTATGAATCTTTTATGAGTGCAGAGTGACTGGTACTCTTCTCTGACCCCCCCCATCCCCCCTTCCCCAGCCCACACGCACAGACACAGATTTAACAGGCTCACACCTCACTTTGCCCACAGTTTTGTTGAAAAGATTATGTGTGAGGCGGGTATGTATGAATCTGGTGGAATTATAATGCAATAATGAGGGCACGTTAAATTAGGGGAATTCAGTGACAATGAATTACATGACAACAAGGTGTATCATATAGTGTACACATACACAAACACATAGAGACTATTAGTAATGGCGCATGTAATAGTAAAATGCAGGCTATATTATTTATTATGTATTTACTATGTATTTATATATATATATATATTACATAATATATCCCGTATATCACATAATGACAAATCATTATTTAAATTTCATATATAAATAAAATGAAATGGGAGCAATAATCTTCAAAGAAAATGAGAGAGATAGAGATACACACAACTGGACTCCAACAGTGAGACTAGTCCACAAAAACATACGAAACAACCAACGTGTCTTTATTTAAATTACCTGGTAAGCAGGTACCGGGGACATGTACGGGGACATGGCGGGCTGGGCAGCCATCATCCTATTGGTCAACGGATAAGAGTAGAACCTGGCAAAGAGGGCGTGTTACAAAATGAGGTTGCACGAATCACTCTGAACCTTGCAATTAAATAAGCCATAACTTACCCATTCTGCATAGCTATCGTAGAAGGGTCGTAGGTAAGTGTCATTGCACCCTGAAACACAAAATAAAGAATTACTTACATTTCAGTTTAAGTAACTGCTCATATCATTTAATCTAACACACAATTCAAAAATACATGGAAGGAAACGTAAATAAGTTGCTGAAACACTGAAAATCCAGCATTTTTGTTTTTTGTTTTTAGCTAGCAGAGGCTAGCAGAGGGTCACGACACACTAATCTAATATGCATATATACCAGTCGCAGATCCCCTTCTCTGGTCCATGTCCGTCCATTGGGAACATAGGGACTGTGAGTGTGTTTTTTCCTCTGGCCGTCTGCAAACTTACACAGCAAGGGTTCTGACGGGGCTAAGGACAGAGCATGTGGCCAGTTAAGAGCAGTGCGGTTGGGCGGATGATATATAATAATAATAATAATAATAATAATAATATATGAATGTTTATTTGTATAGGCATTAATGTCATATACAGAATGGATCAAGAGTGAATTCATTCCTACCCAGAGTTCCAGAGGACATCTTGATAAACTTGCCATTGAAGTGAGAAATCACAGCATTACATTGGTCTGTTGTGGCCATCCTAGATGCGAGAAGTGGGTCAGTGACATTTCTTCACCGATCACGCAAGCCAGGGCTAGATGAAAACACTATATCACTGGCACTGGCAGCAGACCACCCCTGAGACTGACCTGGCAAAGCCCACCCCTCGGCTGTTGCCGCTGTAGTCTCTGAGAACCCGAGTGGAGACCACCTCGCCAAAGGGCCGCAGCATGTTCTCCAGTTCCTGCTCGTCCACGGAGAGTGGCAGGTTGGAGATGTACAGGTTGGTGGGGTCCTGCTCCTGTTGCTGTTCATGTAATACAGGATCAATGTCTCCTACTGTGCTGGAGTATATTGCATTAATGTATAATGTTTCTGGCACCCTCTGGGTCATGAGTTAAAAGGTTTTATAGAACCATTGATGAACTAAATTGCCTGGAATGGAATGTTAAATAACCCAAAGCTAATTTTGATATTATTCAAACTTTAAAGAAAAGAGGCTTTGTATCTATTCAGAGATGACGACAGTTTGGGAACATCCTGGTCAAATGTCACATTGTCTTAGAGACATGCATTTACAGACACACATACTGTATTACACACACACCTATGCAAACGCACAGACACTTCATCTCTATTATTTCTCTATTATCTACAGGAGTATCAGATTAACCTTTTATCTACAGTAAGTACTAATAATTATTTTTGTACAAAACGGGTAAAATTATGAACTAGGGTGAGAAATACCAGAAATAACAAACAACCTAAACACCTGTGCCACAAATCACACATGAAGTGCCTAAATACTAAGAACCCTCTAAAATGTAATATGATGCTGTAAAATTGTGCCATATATTAATAATAATAATAATAATAATACACTTTATTTGTATAGCACTTTTCATACAAGAATTGCAGCTCAAAGTGCTTTACAGAGAGGGAATACACGGACAATAGTGCTTCCCAGAAGAAAATGCAGAAATACAGAAAAACAACATATGTAATATAAAATGGTTAAATCCAAATAAAAATAAAAATATATATAAGGTGGTAAAAAGAAGGTAATTTCTAGTGGCAATAATATTGTATGCTGCAGCTGTAGTGCGAACATTAGCATCAATGCTACTACTAAACTAATATCCAAACCAGAATGGAGGCTCAGGGAGCTTGGGGTCCAGTATGTGTGTGTTGTTAACTGACAGGTTAGTTGGCAGAGAGATACTGTATGTGGCATCTGGTTTTGGCAGTGAATACACATGGGATCATGAGAAGAGCTAGTCAGCTGAGTACATGTGAATGCTCCAATGTCTCTCGCTCACTCACACGAACACTAAACATGAGAGAGTCACATTCACACACAAGCAGAACACAAGCACACGCATGTTACACCTATGTTTGTCTAAAGTACATAGTATGAAAACATACACTGCAAACATGTGGCACACTCACCCATGTCAATACACAGACATGCGTGCTGTCACACATACAATCATGTACAGTAGGATTGTGGGTGTGTGTGTGTCACTTATGAGTTTGGAAGGTTGTCATGTTTGTCAGATTAAAAAAGAGCTGCTCTGTGACAGTAATATGAAAACATTAGATTAAGGTTATCATTATTACAGTAATCATCACACGGTTAGGATAAGGATATCAGCAGACGTCAACCAGGATCCTCCAAAGTCATCCTAGGAAAAAATATTTGCCTACAGTAATAGAACGCATGCAAACATATAATCCAGTTTGCCACAGTACACCTATCTCACCTTGGCCATCTGTGCTTGTATACCGCTGGTTTTGAGAGCATGCACTGCTTTCATAGCGGCTGCAGGGCTGTCAAAGTCTACGAAGCCATAACCTACCATTGACAGAATGGTGTTCAGAGAGAGAAACACCAATAATTAAACAAACACACCAACTAGTAGTATGTTTAAATAACTCCAGGTGACAAATTCAAAAGTGAATGAGCAAACAGACCTTTACATTTGTTAGTTGTCTTGTCCAGGATTGCCTTGGCTGACTGGATCTTACCATACCTGAGAACAGATTAACATGTACATTACGTTGATATACATACATACATATAAATCATATAAGTAATTACATAAATGTAAGTTCCTGTGAATTAATGCCTAAGTATCTACACTACATTTTATAGTAACTATCTTACAGTACCTTCTCAATGTATGTCATCGTACCTTCTTATCACATACTGATTATAAAGTTGATGGCAGATTTTCCCGGGCATCATCTACATTCTGTAGTTATAGCATAATGCTTCAAGCACATTTCAATGAACCTTTGTTTATAAAGCACTTACAGTCTTAAAATGTTGTACTAGAAACACAATTTGTATAACTGGTATCTGAGTACACACCGCCCAGGCTGAATGTCTAGGTGACATCACCATTCAAACACTGTTGCTATGAAAAGCGCTTTCATTTCTGCTTTGTGCCGACAAACACCGTTGGGAACAGGAACAAAACACAGGCAAACATGACACAAACAGCTGCTGCTAGTTTCATGGTTGAACGCCTCGCTCCATAAGCTTGCCATTCAAATGAAGAGACTAAAGTCTATATAGTGGCACGTTGGGTCTACATTTTAAACCACAATAGCATATTCATGTGTCCTTTAGATTAGAATAGATGAATGTTGCAATGTATTACTGACCTTAATAGGAATGATTGCAATAATGCGTGTCAGCAATGTATGTGTGTGTGGGTGTGTGTGTGTGCGTGCGCATGTGTGTGTGTGCGTGTGCGCCCGCATGTGTGTGCATACACATGTCTGTGTACAAGAACCAGGATGTGGCGATTGGTAGTGTGCAATTAATATGCGTGTGTGGCTACAGGGACACACTCGTGTGTGTACTGGGCACTCACTGCTGGCAGAGTTTGACCAGATCTAGGTCTGTAGTAACAGGAGCCAGGCCACGGATGTACAGGTTGGTTTTGCTGAGTTGCTCCCAGCCCGTGCTGCTACTGTTGCTGCTATTGCTAGGGCTGGATGGAGTCATGGGGTAGGACTGCACACAGAAATCTGTCTGTTAGAGAGCGTGGAACAGTGTGTCTTCTAATAGACACCATGCCTAAAAGATCAACTTTCAATGTATTCTTCAATTAGTGTATGGAATTAGGATTGTTAGGTTGTTTTGGTTTGAAACTGCGACTGTGTGTCTCCAACACATCTCTGCCCCTCTGCCCATATAGGTAGGCTCACACACTGTTTTATAGCCATCCCCTTACAACCACAAAAAAACATGGACTTCACATGTGACATCCACCTTTTTTTTTCAAGGGACACTCCTTGAGCCCCATAACCCCAAATAATCACCGTAGCTTGATGGGAAACACAATTGGCTACGTGTGGGAAGGCCACTGCCTATGGGAATCTTGATATCTTGGGATGACTGTGGTTGGATGACACCATCGACAATGAGAGCACCACATGCAACTGAGGTGTGTCTCTTAATATGTGTTGGTAGCAACACACAGGCAAACCCATATGCATGTGTGTGAACGGAAACAAGGCTACACAAATTAGATGTTCTCAAACAGCACTGTGTGTGCATCTTGTGTTTTGTCAATACGTGGTAGCATTGTTCTACATGTATTGCTGTCTCATTGTTGTCATTTGTTTACCATTTTATGTATTTTTATTTGATTTGATTCTTTTAAACATTTTATATTCCTGTATTTCTTTTGGGAAGCACTATTGTGCGTGTATTTCCTCTCTGTAAAGCACTTTGAGCTGCAATTCTTGTGTGAAAAGTGCTACATAAATAGTCTATTAATATTATTATTATTATTATTATTAATATTAAGAGTTCCTATGAACATTGAACTGCAATTGTATGAAAGTTGATATACCAATAAAGTGTATTATTATTATTATAAAGGTACCAGCATGAAGCATCAATTATAGAATAAAATATCCAAGTACTACAATTATATTATATTAGAAGGTGATTTTATCCATTGTAAGTAATCCCACAATATTCTACCTTTAAAAATGTGAGTAGGATGTATGAGTTACAGTTACAATAGTTAATACGCCTATACTGTAGAGAATGTATATGTGTGTCTGTCTTTTAAGTGTGCAAGCTGTTATATGGGAGCATTAAGGACATATTGTGTAATTCAATGACAAAAGCTAACTTCCTGTTTCAGAGTTTATCAGAAACCTAGTTGCATGAAGTAAAAGCCTAACCATGCAGCACTCTTGTGCAGAGCAGTTCCTCCCCTTAGGTACTCATTCATTAAAATAGCTACAAGCAGCCCAAACCCACATTAGGTCACATGCAAAATAAACACAAGTACCACATATTAAATACAGTAAACTGATAATAGTATATAACCACAATGTTTAAGATAACCATACCAAAATAGCACAATCAATGCAATGGCTTTATCCTATATTAGGAGCAAGGTTTTGCAGGATGTGTCTATAGGACCAGTATAGACATTAGATTTGCATCAGGCCTTTTTTCACAAGCACAGCCAGGGCGGTTCCTCTAATTGGCCTCAAAGTAAAATGGTCATTAGAAGAGACTATTGTCATTAGAAGAAATGTTATTACACCCAGAGGAAACCCTTACTAATTCAGTTCTTACATGCATGTCAGACAATTATTTTTATTGAGTTCGAGACTGCTTTGTGGAGGTGGAGAAATAAAATGAATCCCCTCTTTCCTGTTTGGTATGCTGTAGCCAAGACAAGAAAAACACAAGCCTGCAAGGGCGGATACTTGGGGTCACATGGGCATTGGGCTCTAAATTGCTCTGTAAAAGCCCACAATCCATTCTATCTAATCAATAAGTAATGTGTAGCTTTCAATATACCAGCCTGCCTCTTTCAGGGGATGGACTTAACTAATGTAGGCCTATTTCCAGTTTATTTGACAAATTATTACATTTTGGTTGGGGGGGAATGGGGGTTAATATAACCCGGAACGTTGCATTATGATATAGTTCCATCCATTTACTCTGGACCACGGATAACATGTCTCTAGGTTCACCAAGGAGCAAGGAAACATTGTGTTCTAGACTCTTTCATGTGCTCAATCATTAGCCTTTGTGTGTTTTTTGACGAGGTAGGCCTATGGGTAAATAATTTCTGTAGTCTATAATAATATCTGCCTTCAACCATTAGCTCTTTCACGATCTCTCCGTCGAAGTACCGTCGTCATAGCTATCAATCTAATTTCCATCAATCTCATTTGACTGTAGCCTATCACCAACCAATGTGAATCAGAATTGCTAGTTCATCTTCAGTTCCTCCCCCAACATAAAGATTTATATCTAAATGTTGAAAGAAAAGATCCATCCCCGTTATAGCAGGAAAGGGCTTTCCAATGTCATTTTGGGTTTCATGCATTTTCTAAACTAAAAATGTCTCCTCTACAGAATGTTAAAAAATGTGTGAGAAACAACCCAATGTGCTTATTTTCTCTTAAGGCTTACCTGCTTTCGATTGGCTGTTTTCAGTGGGTTGCCAGTATTTGCAAAGATCATCCTGGAGGTTATGCTTATATTATATCTTCTTATGAAGCAACACAGAATCGCTATATAATCCCAATGGCCGTGATAGACTACAGATTTAAAACATCCGCATATTTAATAATGATCACGAATAGTGTAATGGAGGAACCTAGTATACAAAAGCACTGACATATAGAGTCAGATGCAAACACAAAACGATGGACCAACCCTTGGTGACGGTCCGGTTCATTGATCTACGACGTCCAGCCGATAGTGTTGAGTCCCACCTACTACAGACGAAACCATCTCTAAAACTGTGGGGTTTCAACATGACATATATTGCAATGCTCGGTCGTAAAACTCCAGTTCTGCATGAGCTCGTATGACAAATATAATTGACATTTACCGAATATCGCCTAAGCTCTTAGACCAACGTAAACGTGCTTGTTGGCGTGTGCTTTAAAGTCTGCAGTGATATCGTGTAGCACTCCTCGGACGTAATTTTAGTATCTCCCGCACATACCAAGCATTCTTTCCCCCTTCACTCCTCCCCCTCTCCAACCTTCCCCCACCCAGTACACTGACATGACAGAATCAGGATGCGATTAAATAAGAACGGATTGGGAATTTACTGGGCTGGAGGTCACAGAACATCTTTGAATCCTAGTAAGGAAAGACTTACAAAGACTGGCACACGCATTATTAATTAAAAGAAAAAATATCAATAGCAAATAATAATAATAATAATAATAATATAAATTAGTAATGAGTAGCATATGTTACAAAATAGCCATCAACGTGTCTGGTATCAGCAACACATTGTGTGCATATGAGAAGTTATTGTACAAGCAACATATCATTCACTCTTCTGATTTCATAAAATGTTTGTTTTGACTTTGGCTTTGTGTCAACCTTGTAGGTTCACTGTGCATGTAGAGGTTTTGGACAAAATGTCATTGTGACATCACAATATGCTGCTGATGCTGCTCGTTGGTTAATAAAGTGAAGAAGAATCAAAATCCCACCAGGAGGCAAAAAAGCTCTAAAAGTATCAAATTGCTTTGCTTATTTCCTCTGATGGCAGGTTTATGGTTTCGTGGTTGTATCAATTGCAACACAATTATTTTTCTTTATTTTATTTCTTTATAACTATTTGTAATAAAAAATATGTATATGTTATGTAACTTACTAATGTACTGTTTCAAATTATGATTTTGTTATAATAACATTATTTAAACATAGGATTTTAGTGAGAGACAAAACACTAGATTAGGAACACCAAAAAATATATACATTAAAGGCCTAAAAAAGAGAGTACAATACACAACATAGCAATACGAAATAAGAAATTATTATACACTATGTGGGAGAACTGTAATCTTACTCATTACAGCATTCAAGCACCTAATGTTGATATACTGGCACTTCATTTAAATTAAGTGAGCAAAGCCTTTGGACAACAGTTATATATATGTGCTAATTATATTCTCCGGAATATATTTAAATAAAGTCATGTTTTAATTGATTTACTTCAGGATATTTACCATGATGGCGGTTGTTAGTATCTTATGGTGTGCTGATTTAGAGGAATGGCAAGTGATTAATTGTGACTCAGCCACTTGCTAACTCCATCTAGTAGCCTAGGCTATGAGAAGCCATCACACTTTTGGACTATTGGGCCTTACTCCAAACGAAATATCATATTACATTTTTATATTGTTCGTTCTATCTCTCTCTCTCTCTCTCTCTCTCTCTCTCTCTCTCTCTCTCTCTCTCTCTCTCTCTCTCTATTAAACTTGTTTACATTGACAAAGCACACGTGTATTCCATTGGTTGTTCTTTTCTTGTCACAACATGTCACAAATCTTCCTGCAATGATTGCTGTATAGATTTCAGCCTGCATATGGGAGCCTCTCTCTCTCTCTCTCTCTCTCTCTCTCTCTCCCGCGAATTGACCCTCCCTGGGTTTCTCCCCTCTTTATTCCTCCCCCTCCTGGATCCTTTAAAAAGAACATCCAAATAATATGCAGAATCCAAATATAAAGTAAATTGCGCCCTCGTGTGTCGAATGTTGTACCGTACAGGCGTCCAAGGCTGCGGCGAAATACGTCATCAGTGCGACGGAAAGTGTTTGTACAGAATAAGAGGATTCTGGCTGATTCATTGTACGGTAGCCAGTTGGTCTAACGCTAGAAGAACATTGGTTATTGTTAAACGTGTGCGGATTTTCAACAGGTAATAACAATGTATACGTGTGTGTTCATGATTCAAATACTATATAACATTAATGTATAATAAAAGTAAATCAATGTAGTGATCTGCAGTTATCTTTTACGGTATGTTATGCTAGCTTAATGTAGTTAGCAAGCTAACGTTGGTGTGACTTAGCATAAGCAAGCTAACAACACTATTTAACTAGGTTGCTGCTGCTCTGATTATTAATACATGATTTAAGGCAGATTTACATGCAAATTGCATGTTATTCACTTGCTAACATTTATGGTTGGGTCTTTTATTTGTATTCTAGCGTTCTGCTTACACGACACATTTGCCTGTTTGTTTAATTGAATTACTAAAGTTTGTAATTTATTAATCTACACCAGTCTGTATCTTTTTTTATTATTAACACAACAGATATCCAAATGGACCGGCTGCTTAGGCTTGGAGGCGGAATGCCTGGTCTTGGTCAGGTAGGTAATGCATTTTTATAAATGTAGCAAAACCTAGTACTCCAAATCCTATTATTATAAGTATTATTATGACGGTTTTTGTGGGCAATAATTTAAGTGGCACGCTATTAGGCAAGTGGCAGTGATTTATTTTCTAAGTACTGGTAGCTTACCTGTTTGTGGAAGGCCTTTTAAATCCACAGCTACTGCAGTGTGTTCTTGGTTTTACTTTTAGGGCCCACCTACAGATGCACCTGCTGTGGACACAGCAGAGCAGGTGTATATCTCCTCTTTGGCACTGCTCAAGGTAAGGACACACAGCAGTTCTGTGTGGCATACAGTGTATATATAGTGTATATGTATATATTCTAATGTTTGGTCTTTTTCAGATGCTAAAGCACGGCCGTGCCGGTGTGCCAATGGAGGTCATGGGTTTGATGTTGGGCGAATTTGTTGATGACTACACAGTGCGAGTGATTGATGTATTTGCCATGCCACAGTCAGGAACTGTACGTACAATTCTGCTGTCAAGACTATTGTGTTGGAGCATTTATGTAGCAAACTTAACATATTCACATGCTAGCTACCTTTTAGGTAAAGGCGCTTTGCGTTTGAGTTTTGTTGGAAAGTAATGTAAGTTTTGGTATACTTGATCTTTAATATATTTATTTGTTTCCCTATGTAATTTTCCTCATACAGGGTGTCAGTGTTGAGGCAGTAGACCCTGTGTTCCAAGCCAAGATGTTGGACATGCTGAAGCAGACTGGCAGGTGACTGATAACTATACACAGGAGAAGTGGAACATTGTATTTGATTGATATTTACTCACTAGTAGGTACATCACATGTGCAAACACAAAGCATGCAGCTCCACTGATCAGGCATGTGTTTGAGTGCTGTCACTCTCTGCCTTGTTAAAAGCACTGCATGCTAGAACAACAGCGGACGCTTCCTTTTCAGTCTCATGCATTTATAGACTATAAGCAATATATCAAACATTTTGCTTGGTTTATACCCCCGCTGCCCCCTTGCTCTACAATCTCATCGATCTGACAGCGTTAGCTTGTAGGCCATGTTACTCATGTGTTGTCATAGAGGTCTGGTTCTACAGTACCGGTATAACTAAACTGTCCTACAACAGCCTAACATGAGAGAAGGAGAGGGGAGGAGTTCATGCATCTGCTTTGGTGGATGTGTTAGATTCGATTAAGAATGCACTTGTTTTAGTTATTCCTGGCTGTTAGAATTAGTTTTTCTCAAATTGCACAAATTCTACTGTAAGATGATTTTGTTGGGACTGCTAAGCTTTTTGCTATCTCCCTGTGAATAGGCCAGAGATGGTGGTGGGTTGGTACCACAGTCACCCTGGGTTTGGCTGTTGGCTATCTGGGGTGGACATCAACACGCAACAGAGCTTTGAAGCGCTATCAGAGCGTGCAGTTGCTGTTGTGGTCGATCCCATCCAGAGTGTCAAAGGAAAGGTATGGAGACGGCTGCAGGTTGACTCTGACCTTGGTAGCTTTCATCCTACACAAGCCACTGTTTATCTAATTTGATGTAATGTAAAACAACCAACATCTACAGGTTGTGATTGATGCCTTCAGACTGATCAATGCCAATATGATGGTTCTGGGTCATGAACCAAGGCAAACTACATCAAACCTGGGTCATCTGAACAAGCCCTCTATCCAGGTAACCACATATTTTACAATGTCATCATATTGGGCAAATATAAACATTTTTTAGGCTTGTTTTGTTCCATTAGTTATACTACACTACAGAAATGCTGTACATATGAATGACTATTTTAACATAGTGTTTAAACTCATGTCAGTGCTAACATTAGAAATAGTGTAATAGACTTTGAAAGACATGGAAGTAGGGCTGCACGATATGACCAAAAAGTTATGTTGCGATTAGTTTGGCAAAGATTACGATTGCGATTTGCAATTGCGATCTAGTAAGCAGCTCTCATAATTTACTAATGAGTTTACTTTCTTATCAAAGCTTAAAAGTGCAGCTTGCACTGCCGTGTTCGTAACTTTGACGGCCCATTCTGGAAATCTACCATTCTCCCGGGCAGTAGGAACATGATTTATATAGGCCTACCTCTCTGGTCAATGTCACTTATCCAGACCATCACCGTCACAACCATCAAGTAGGCTAACAAGCCCAGAATTAAGTTGTTATAAGCTCTGCTGCCGAACCTAACAACCGAGCCGTTAAGAGATTAAAATAGATACCGGTAGATGCACGAGCCAGCTTGTCAATGGAGAGCTGCTTTCCCCCGGTTGGTTGGCGTTGTTTTTAGGGTACGGTGTGCTCTGTCTGAAGGCAGGGTAGCCTGTGAATTGACAGACATCTAACTGGTCTTGGTCTGTCTTACCCTCGCGCTTAGCATGGAGGTAATACGCGCAGGTTGTCTACATGCAGTGTGTAAAGATTATTTAAATAAGTGCTCACTAACACAGATTTAGACAGGTTTGTGAACAACATTTGAGAGAAATAGGCCTTTTGTGTACATAGAGAAAGTATTAGATCTTTGAGTTCAGCTCATGATGAATGGGGCAAAAACTTCAGTTTTGCGTTTGTAATATTGTTCAGCGTAAATAATCGCAGGCTTTTGCGGTTACATAATCGCACAATAGCGGTTTCGATTGAAATGCGATTAATTGTGCAGCCCTACCATGCTACTGTGCAAGATATTTAGTCTGCAGCATGGCACATTTCTCTCCAACATGTTCATCATTATAGACTGAATGTGTGTTTCTTGTGTTATTTTAGCTGTCATTCTTTAATTGTGGTCAATAATACTACTGTTGCTCAAGCTGCAACAACTTTGCTCCATATACAGTGCATCTGGAAAGTATTCGCAGCGCTTCACTTTTTCCACATATTGTTATATTACAGCATTATTCCGAAATGGATTAAAATAAATGTTTCCCTCAAAATTCTCCGCACACCATAATGGCAAAGTGAAAAAAGTTAGTTTGAAAGTTTTGCAAAATGTATTATAAATAAAAGTATTCACAGCCTTTGCCATGGCACTCAATGGAGCTCAGGCACATCCTGTTTCCACTGATCATCCTTGAGATGTTTCTACAGCTTGATTGGAGTCCACCTGTGGCAAATGCAGTTGATTGGACATGATTTGGAAAATCACACACCTGTCTATATATAGGTACCACAGCCGACAGTGCATGTCAGAGCACAAACCAAGCCATGAAGTACAAGAAATTGTCTGTAGACCTCTGAGACAGGATTGTATCGAGGCACAAATCTAGGGAAGGCTACAGAAATATTCCTGCAGCATTGAAGGTCCCAATGAGCACAGTGGCCTCCATCATCCGTAAATGGAAGAAGTTTGGAACCACCAGGACTCTTCTACAGCTGGCCGGCGGCCAAAATAAGCGATCGGGGGAAAATGGCTTTAGTCAGGGAAGTGCTCCGTGGAGAGAGGAGAACCTTCCAGGACAACCATTTCTGCAGCACTCCACTAATCAGGCAGAGTTGCCAGACGGATGTAGCTCCTCAGTAAAAGGCACATGACAGATGAAACCAGGCACTGCTCATCAGATGAAACCAGGCACTGATCATCATCTGGCCAATAGCATCCCTACAGTGAAGCATGGTGGTGGCAGCATCATGCTGTGGAATTGTTTTTCAGCGCCAGAAACTGGGAGACTAGTCAGGATCGAGGGAAAGATGATTGCAGCAATGTACAGAAACATCCTTGATTAAACCTGCTCCAGAGCGCTCTGGACCTCAGACTGGGGCGAAGGTTCATCTTCCAACAGGACAACGACTCTAGGTACACAGCCAAAATGACAAAGGCGTGGGTTCGGGACAACCCTGTGAATGTGAGAGCCCAGCTAGAGCCCAGCTAGAGCCCAGACTTGAACCCAAAGATCTCTGGAGAGATCTGAAAATGGCTGTGCACAAATGCTCCCCATCCAACCTGATGGAGTTTGAGAGGTCCTGCAAAGAAGAATGTGAGAAACTGTCCAAACGTAGGTGTGCCAAGCTTGTAGCATCAATCTCAAAAAGACTTGGAGCTGTAAGTGCTACCAAAGGTGCTTCAACAGAGTATTGAGCAAAGGCTGTGAATACTTAATTTTTATATACTTTTGCAAACATTTCATTCATGTCATTATGCTGTATTATGTGTAGAATTTAGAGGAAAACATTTTTAAAATCCATTTTGCAATAAGGCTGTAACAACAAAATGTGGAAAAACTGAAATACTGTGAATACTTTCTGGGGTCACTGTAGTATAATAAGTTCCTTGTTGGCGGCTATTCAGTGTATGGCAGTGGTGGTTCAAATGACTTTTCTGTATACAAGCACTTTGTGGTGCTTAGGGATGTTCTTAACTCTTGAGTCGTCTTCTGTGAGCGGAGCTAGTGGCAACATCAAAGTTTGCCACTTTTAGGTTGTCCTCGCTACTACGAACCAGGAATGCATAGGAAATCTAGCCCTACTAACTCCACTCGCAGGGTCAACAGATTGATTTGTGCGTTTCATGTGCATGCTGAGACTGGAGATACTGACTCAGCCACTAAAAAATAAATAATACATTTAACTGACTAGTATTTATGGTGCCGACTAGCAATGATCCCAGCGTTTAACCGACTAACCACGCACATCCCTAGTGGTGCTCTGAGAACCTTACCTAACATGCTCACCTTTTGTGGAAGGAGTTTCGGGTTTTCTCCGACTATTTTGTAACCTGTTCAGGTAGTTATCCTAATGCAAGGGTGTGTGATGTGTTTATATTATTTGTGGTCTTAACAGTCGTATTCTCTTTGTGTTCCAGGCTCTAATCCATGGACTGAACAGACATTACTACTCCATCACCATCAATTATAGGAAAAATGAGCTAGAACAAAAGGTTGGAGTCAAGCTCTTGCACTGCCAAATAGATTTTGTTGAGTTTCTTTTATGGCAGGTCAAATATACATGTGTGGTTCTGCTCTTGGTTAGATGCTGTTGAATTTGCATAAGAAGAGCTGGATGGAGGGTCTGACTCTCCAAGACTACAGCGAACACTGCAAGTTGAATGAGACCATTGTCAAGGAGATGCTAGAGCTGGCTAAAAACTATAATAAGGTAGGCGTGCAAAGGGACAATAGTATTCTTGTCCTCTACATGTTTAATTGGGACCTTTTTAAGAGGTGCTGAATCTGTGGAAACCCGGGTTGGCTTTTTATAATGACAGAAATTAAATCTCAAACTTCTATATGAGACAATGCCTGTTGCAGTGATTTAGAGGATGCAATAATGATTCAGCGTACTTGCCCATTCGTAAGAGTTTCCACTTAACATATTTGATTACATTCATAGCATAGCCATAAAATATACCAGTCACCCCACCTGCCTGCACACTGTCCAGGAATGGAGTCCTGAGCCACATTAGTGTCGACTTGCCACCTATGGATTGTGATTGTAACTTTTAGTCATGATGATTTTCTACGGCAGGCAGTAGAGGAAGAGGACAAAATGACTCCAGAACAGCTGGCCATCAAGAATGTTGGAAAACAGGTAACTCCTTCAGACGTCCTCACTTCCTGAAGTCAATGTTGTTTGTGAAAACATTAGTTGTCTTGTATAATGGTTTCTGTGTTTCCCACTCACATTATATATGTTTATATCTATCTATTTTCTTTCAGGATCCTAAGAGGCACTTGGAGGAGCATGTAGATGTCCTAATGACATCCAACATTGTCCAGTGCCTAGCTGCCATGTTGGATACTGTTGTCTTCCAGTGAAGACCATATGTGTATAACTGTTTATATTGCAACCTTTGTTTCTTTTATATAGAATAAATGTGTGTGTGTGCGTGTATGAAAGGGTGGCTCCTGGCAATATGTCAAGTAAACAGTTTGTTAATTTCAAAGGTTTTGACGTTGTTTAATCTTTTGGAATTTATAAGGAAGTAGATTTTAGATTTCACCTTTAGTGTCAGTGCGTAGGCGCCATAACCGTTCCGACCACTAGGTGATATTAGAGGTACAGGGAAATGGCGGCTGGCAGGAAGAAGAGTGTGTATATAGTTAGTCTTTTCTACACTGAACTCTTGCAGAAGGTTTCATATTAACATCGTAGTTTTACAGTAATATTTTGGAGAACACAGGCCAGTGACTTGTATATTAATATACCTCATACTACATTGGTTTTAACATAAAAGTGTTTTCAGGGTTGGGTAGGTTTTAAATGTAATCCGTTAGTTACTAGTTACCAGACTAGAATTATTATCAGTAACGTAATTTGTGTATTACCAAAATATAGAATTTTTAAATGCCATCCAAAGCAATTTACTGTGTCAAATCTTAATATTTTTGTGACCCTGTTTCTCGGGATCAGATTAAAGGTTAAATTAAGGTTAACAAGAGCACAGCCCGTTTTATGCATTTTTCTTTTCCAAACTTACCTTTTAAATTTGAACGTAGTCCTAGAAGTTATCATCTAATTTTGTTTAAATACCTGTTATCTGATTCCAGTATTTTATCTAGTAACTAATGGATTACAGTCTTTTTTTTTTTATTATCAGTTACTTCCCAACCACCAGTGTTTTATCATAAAATCGCTTACTATACCTTTAAAAGCATCGGGGGATACTTTTAACAGGGCCAGGATGTTACCATAAACTTTCCACATATCGGATTTGGCATGCTGCAGAGATGATACCTCTAACAAATCACAGATATCTGATTCTGCCAGTTTCAGCCTGAATACTTTAGCCAGCAGGATGTTCTCTCAATAAGGGAGTTGTGCTCTCCTTGCTGGATTGCAGCCCAACAGCCAGCTCTACTCTTAATCTATTGGAGAGTTTTGGAATTATTAGTTTATAGGTTCTTGGCCAGAGATAATACTGCTGTGGCCACCAGAGAACATTTCTCCGCCCTGTCTACTGCAGTCATGTTATGGTTTGATATCTTGCTACAACATTGATCTTAAGCGGTGTTCAATGTTTTTTACTCTCACAGGACCATATTGCAACAATTGTCAAATTTGAGGTTGTAAAATGAAACCAACTTCATCTGGCCAATGCAACGTGAACAGATTAATTAGATAATTTACTTACGGTAACTTCCTGACTAAAAGTTTCCACCAATATGGCCCATATGGATATAATTCACAATATATTGTTACGGACACCTGGTGCTGAGTGGGGATTTTCTTTTTCTTTCTTTTTGTCCTCTCACAATGGCAATTTGTTGAATTTAGGCTGTTGGTAATATTATATACAGCAAATCAAATATTTTAAACAATTGTGTAATCAAACTGGAGATTTTTATAAAAACATACAAAAAACTAACATAAACCATTGTTAGTGTTAGTTTCTTCTTCCTTACTTGATTATTCCTCCTCTGTTAATTATATATGCAGCTAGCTAGATACATTATTTGGTTGGTAATATATCCAAAATGACTTAAGAGTGGGTAGAAGGCCTACAATTCTAGCATTTACCTTATACGTTTATTTAACCAGGAAGGATTTTTTGAGGTTAAGAATTTCATTTACAAAAGCATCCTTTACAGCTCCACTCATGCCAGGAATTGAACCCTTGACCTTTAAGGCTGCACGCAAAACCCAGATCACTAGAATGTCCTACAATCTGATATTAACCAACATTATTATACCCTGATAAAACCATGGAGACCACCATGGTTGATCCACACCCGGTGGATTTGTTAGAGGGCTCGTGGATACTGAAGACTCGTACCTTGGCAGTTTGTCTGTGGACTGTGTGTGTGTCCTACACAGTAGACATTAATGCATCATGGTGTCATACAATGTTGTCACTAGGGCCACACGAGTATGAACCTGCTCTTCAAAACGAACTCTAGTATGATATTTCAAGTTTGTTTTATAGGCTCCTTCAGCCCCTTTGAAACCACACGTTTCATTTAGTTTAGTTTGTTCCATTATAGGTCCACTGCTCAATAGTTGTTCTTATTGCATAAAGTGCCTGCGCTTAACCAACAGTTTCGATTCACTGCTCTCCAGATGGACTTGTGAATAACAATCCAACTGGCAGGTTATGCTTCTCCTACCTTGGTCCAACATTACAGATGACATCTTCTTGTTTGTGGTGTACTGCTGTTGTTGGTATGTGTACTTTGCCAGTGCTGTTTATTGCCATTAAACCACAGTTAAGTGCAGATCCTTCTGCACGTACAATTCAAAAGATGATTTATAAAACTGATGGCTGAGACTGATGTGAAATCCGAGTGTTGGACAGTACGTTCTTATAGTTTCCCAACAGTACTGAGTCAGAGTAACCTCTGTATGATGTCGTGGTAATTGGTATTAGAGGCCATGTTCCATGTGTGTTCTCTTTCTGCTCAACAAATAGACATACTGTATGTGTGTGTCTTTGTAAGCATGTGTGTACACATTTGTGTCTCTTTGGGGATTCAACCAACCAATCATCAAGCTCCACTGTTTCATGTGCCTGTGTGCACGACATTCCGGGAAGCACGGCCTCTTTCCCAACTTTCTCTTTTTTTTTTTACTGCCCATTAAATGTAACCAAGTTATCATGCATCACTCAGGCCGTGTGTGTAATGTAAGGCACCAGATGGCTTTGTTATGTCAGGTTGGTGCCTGACTCCCTCTGCGCACGCTGAGCTATCAATCACAATGCCCTTAACGCAAGAGGCCCTCACTCAACACATGTATTCAGCCAAGCGATAAACAGTTATCAACTCGTTTGCTTAGAGCA